>CM070739.1:25591350-25803478 GCA_036346245.1 Bonia amplexicaulis
AAACCATCCGCAAAAGCCAATACGAACAGACCCTTAACAACAGTAATATAAGTATCAAAGAATGCAAGGGTGGTCAAAGGAAGCTACAAGCTATTTGTTGTATCTATCAGTTAATGCACACAACATTTAGATGAACCATGGAGCCCAAACTCGCATAATACAATTCCAATAGTAGTCGAAGAAACCAGCACAACATGTGCCAATGGATTCTTACCAACCAACCAAATAGACACATCTATGCTAAAATCACAGAATTACCCATCTCCTCCCACCTTCAATAACGAACATGTCGCTGGAATTACCCCTTAGCAGGAATCAACACAGCCATACATCCATCAAAACATGAGCATTTTTATCAAACATGAGCATTATCCAATTGGTGAAATTAGCGCAATAAGCACCAGTGTTTTCATAGCACATTAGAATAGCTTAGCAAGAACAGGCACAAAAAGGGGTTAAACTGGTTCCACAGACAAAAGAACAATTAAGTCTATGACCACAAGCTTTATTCCATTCAGGATTCAGCTCATCATTTCATACAAAACGAAAGGGAAATAAAAGAAAAGCCTACGAGGCGAGATCCGGCCGTGCACACGCAGCACAGATCGAGGGAACCCTTCGATCCGATCAGATCAAGAACGGCTCAAGAAAGGGGAAGCAAACCTGACCAAGTCAGACGGTGGAGGGCGCGGCGCTGGCGGCCTCGGCCTCAAGGTACCGGCAGATCCGCTCGACGACCTCCCTCCCCTTGGCGCTGTTCTGCAGGAACCTCTCGGCGCAGCGGTTCTCGACCTTCTCGGCGACGGCGGCGAGCGCGGCGAGCGGGCGGCACCGGATCGTGGTCTCCTGCCTGAACTGTGTCCACTCGTCGGGCCGCTCCAGGTGGGGCCGGTAGGTGGACCGCTCCTCGACCTCGATGAGGCCCCGGAGGCTGACGTTGCGAACGACGACGTCCATGGCGCGGCGCGGGGCGTCGACGAGCGAGGTCTCGACGCAGTGGCAGAGCGCGGCGCCGGAGGGGGACGCGGCGGCGGCAGCGGGGAGGAGGCGGCGGAGGATGAAGGGGAGCGGCGGGGAGCGGACGGTGATGGAGCGCGCCGCGTGGAGGCGGCCCTCGGCGAGGTCGAGGTGGCGGTGGAGGCTGTGGGCGTCGGCGACGTGGGAGAGCGCCGTGCGGGAGGCCGGGTCCGTGAACTTGCGCCACGCCGCCGCCGTCACTCGGTCCCACGGGTGCCGGTAAACGTGCTCCTGCGTGTACACCACCATGGCCGTTGGCTTGTGGGTTTTGGCTCAAAATTTCTTTCTTGTGGCGAGGGTTTGTGTGGTGCGGGGCGGGGACGGAGGAAAGGGGAAGACGGAGTAGGGGAGACGGTTTTTGCAAGCCGTGCGGTGGCCGCTGGATTGGAGAGCAAGGCAACGGCCGAACCGGACGGTGTGCGGAGCCGCTGGCATGTGTTCCGTCCCCGTGTCCCTAGCGTTTTCCCTTGTTCCGCCACGTGTTAAGGTTAAGCATCGCACGCGAAATCCGCCTTCGAGAGGGGTAGACGCAATGTGATACCTCATCAGATGGAATCCATCCGGTTCCATTTGGGCTGGGTCCGGTCCAGGTCCGAGCAAAGCCGCTATCTGGCCGAACGGTCTTAAGGATCTGTTCTTTTCGAACACAAAAATGCTTTTATTTTCTACAAGAATGTAAACAGAAAGCAGTATTTTTTAAGATAGGATCTACTAATTAATTGTAGTACATACTTTACTGATTTCATTTATATTGGCAAAAACCACATGTGAGTTTACATTCTCTGTAATCTCGTACAAACAAATTTAAAAGTCAAAAGTCTGGCTGCATATGACCATAAGCTACAGGGCTGTTCTTTTTCTCATGCTTATGGCTTTTGGTGAAATTTTTGAATTTTGGTACATTTTACAGTGCAGATTACGGAGAGATCGATACTCATTTACGATTTTAGCTGGTACAGATGTTAAGCTTTTAACGTGTACTACGTTTAACTTGTAGATCTCATCTTAAAAAAAATATTCCGTTTAAAAGTTAGGTACTGTAGCGGCTGCTAAAAGCTGATCAGCTTGTGGCCTGAAGAACGGGCCCACAGCCAAAAAGAACAGACCCGTCCAAGCTTCTCCGAAACCGTACCCAAGTTTCAACGTGACAATCAAAAGTTAGGTTTATATGACTTCGATAGCATTGGAACAGGGGCGGATCCCACGAAAAAATACCATCAGGTCACTTCTAAATATATAATGTTATCGTCTGCTTATAAGTATCATTTGTTATCTTCAAAAAAATATTATACTCAACTTAGCAAGAAGTTATTTGAGACAAGTGACTCCAACGGTTACATGCTAGATCTGCAACTACTTTGCAAGAGACTAAGAGGGAAACTACTCAAGATGTGGAGACGGCGCCAATAACAACAACAACAACAATAACGGGGAGGAGGCCTATCATCACTGTTGTAGACGTCAACTTGCATCACTATTGAGCGATTTGGACTATTGCAACTCAATCCACCTCCCGATGAACAATGTATCGACTTGATCTGTCGGTTTCCCCTCTCCTTGACCTTCACAACACACAAGCTTGATCCACGCCATCGTCACACGATTCGTGCTGCCACTGCATGATTCAGAATTTTTTTGTACGGATAATCCTTTTTTTATTCGAAATTACATAATTATACCTGCGATCAAATTATTTACAACAATAGGCTCCAGTCGCCCCCCATTGGGCGACTGGAGCCTTTCGCCCAACCGGGAGGCAATTATATTGTAGTCGCCCTACGTTCAGACGAATACATGTAGGCTTGCAAGTTCTTCAAGTCTAAGCACCGCATCAGTCTAGGTATGTGTTACTGGGGTTGCGCAAACTACTCCAGTGACTACCCCGACCGCCGTTTTGACACCGCAACCTATCGGCAGCCGGTAACGACGACATGCACCATTTTCCCCTACCTTTTCTCCTTCACAACACGCACTAACAATCTCTCCTCTGTATTTACAGTCTCTGGAGCCCCTATGTGGCTACCGCAAATGGATCGATCTTGAGATCCACCCTGCGGACCAATGGACCCTCGACTTCGAGGAGTGAAATGTCACACGGGAGAAGGAGTTGCTGGAGGAGGAGCGCCGCAAGAATGAGCACACCCTGCGTATACAACGCGAGACGCAATCTCATCTTGAAGTGTGTACGCGTAGGGAGCGGGAGGCTCGCGAGAGGGAGCGCGAGAGAAAGAGGGAAATGGCGACTAAAGCAAAAGAGGCCGCAGAGGAGTTCAACGCTGAGCGGGCAAGGAAGGGAAAGTGGCCCCGGTCCACACAGTAGGTCGTACGAGCAGTTGGGTAAGTTAGTCGCATGCCATATGTTATGCATGTAATAAAAATGTACGCAACATGTTACTCCCAACTGTATTATGAAGTTTATTTCTATTCAGATAAGCTTATTATCTCGTCTTTCGCATTCAATGATTCGGATAGCAAGTCATTTAATAATATTAACATACCGATTCTCTCCGTACACTAATTTTCAGTAAAATCAAAATATCATTTACCATTATATGTATCGATCGTTCTACAGTCAATCGTTCTTAAAAAAATTTCTCAAAATTTTTTACGCACCTACAACATACAGTGAACATAAACTTGTATTACAACTACACCAAATTTTTTCCCAGTTTAAAACTATAAAATTGATAAAACTCTAAAAACTCACGGGGGACTGAGTCAAGTCGCCTCCCTATTAGGCGACTGCATTCCAGTCGCTCAATTGGAAGGCGACTGATTGCAGTCGCCCGAGAGTACAGCGATTAGCTCAAGTCGCCTAATAGGAGGTGACTGGAGCCTATTTTTGTAAAAAAAAAATTCCCACGAGTATATTTCTGTATTTTCGAATAAAAAAAGGATTATCCGTACAAAAAATTCGCCAAGTTACTACTGGCTAGATGCCTGGGAGGCGTGGTGTCTGGTCCATGAAGTGTGGCTCTTTTTGTTGAGCTGCTCTTCTAAGATCTACGTTTGTTCAAGCTGGAGACTAGTATCTTACTTACATCTAGGTTAATCTTCTGTTTCCTTAATGTATTGCTTATGAGTGGTGACTGATTCCTTTCCACCTGGTAAATCAAAGCACGGTTGCCCTGAAACCGAAAGAGCAGGTATTTGTTTCTGAATCTGGTTGGTGCTACATGGTGTTAGCCTTCCGCCGTGTCTATTGTTCTGATCTCAAGTGAATGCTTAGAAATCTCTTGTGGCAATGCTCAATCACATGGTTCTTACACAAACATTAAGAAATATCACACGAAAATAAGTGTTAATTTGCCACTGGGGGTTGCACGGGGTTTGTCGGAACCCACCTTTTCTGAGCTTGAACCTTGCTGGTGTGTGCAAACGGAGTCTATCTAAATTAATACTAGTGGAAATACCTTTGTGCCCCAAATTTCGTACGATTTCTATACTGCAAGATTGATATTACACCCTCCATTTTTGCAATATAAATGTTCATTTCCTTGGGAATTGCCATTTCACAATGTTTGTTCATTGGAAAAATCAGAACATCTTTTGCAATATTTGCACACTCTATGTTTACTTGAATACCTTGAATACAAATGCGCGTATTGTTGGTTTTGACTAAATATCACGAGAGGGTGGAAATTCGAGGGCCAGTGCCATCATCTATCAGACGTCTTCACTTCTTTTGCAAGGCGATTAAGAGAATTACGGGCCTTTCTTTTTTACTACTGCTTTTAGCTTTTCTACAGTAATTAGCTTTCAAACGTAATGATTTTTCAAGATATAATCTACAAGTTAATTGTAATAGATATTATAACGACTATATATATCGACTAAAATCACACGTGAGTGTCTGTCTTACCGTATTCTCTCTCGTGAATAACTAAAAGGTATAAACCACAATCTAAAAGAACATATCTTATACTTTGTTTTGTTCGTCTGAGAAAGCAAAGAAGACCGTTTGGAACGCGTGATTCTCACAGGAATTTGGATGTAGGTTTCCCCGAGACTCCTACAAAATTCGTACGTATTAACTTTTTGGTCAAGAACCATAATACCTCGAAATGTTTACGTTTGTGAATAATCCAAGACGAAATGAGGTGCAATCCCATACTCTCATCTAGATGCAAGCCTACATCTTCCTCTAATCATTTCTCAATCAGTTTAATGCGCATCTCCCCAAACATGTAACGAAATAACGAACTTCAGCTTTTGGCTTATCTTTTATGATTCGTAAATTTCATATTTTTTCTGAATTTTTAGCTTTTTTAAAGCTTTTTTGCTGGTTCTTTTTTCCCGTATTCGTTTGCGTTGTCCGTGATAAGCTAATATATTTTTTCTATTTTTAAAATTTTAAAATTTAATTATGCTAAATAAAACATCTTCAGCTATAATAAAATTTCAGCCGCTACAGTGCAATTTTAGTCATAAGCCATAACTTTTTAGCCCAACTGAGCGGGCCTAAGACTTTTCAGCCTTGCAGGATCATCAGGACAGAATCCAAACAAATTTCCGTACGCTTTGATTGAATCCAACCCTTAAATTAATCCAAACAAATGGCAAACAATAATACAACATCCATCCCTCTCTCGAAGGGAAGAACAGAATAAGGAGGCACCAAATCAAACCGGTGCATCAACAACATCAATTCGTCAAAGAGGAGGAAAAAAAAGCAAAGGTATTAAAATCAACATAAATAAAAACACACGCATCGATTGATCGAAATCGAAATGCACACGCGTGTTTGGATTAGCGTAGCCATATTATATATGGTAGTATCTTCCCTTTCCCCTCTTCCTCCTCTGCGCAGCGAATGAGGCGGCGGCTGGCTGGCTCCGCCTCACTGCAGGTAGTAGGCGAAGAACGAGAGCACGGTAGCGCCGAGAGCCGCGCCGAGTGTGGGGGCGACGGCGGCGGAGGCGCTGGTGGGGGCAGGAGCCGGGGCCTCGGCGGCGAGGGCCACGGTGGCCGAGGCGGCGACGAGGACGGCGCAGGCCATCTTCTTCATCTCCATCCCTTTCTTGATTGAGGTGGCGATCGACTCGAGAACGAGACGGCGGCGGGACGGAACGGAGAGGCGAGGAAGAAGGGCTCGGCAAGCTGGCTGCTGCTGGCCTGCTGCTTCTTGCTGCTTGCCTGAGGAGGGAGGGGAGGGGGATTTATAGCGGGATTAGTGGGCTAATGTTGGGGGTTTGGCCGTTTGGGATGAGTGGTCGCCATGTGGAGGCGCGCGCTGACGTGCGTGCATGTGCATGGGAAGCGGGCGGCCGGACGGTTGTGTGGATGGTTGGTTTTGATCTTTGAACGGGCCGTTCTTCCACCGAGGTACTCGTTCCGAAGGAAGGCCACACTATCCGAACTTTGTAAATTTTCATCGACAATTAGTTCAACAATATATATATACTAGCTGAATACCCGTGCATCGCTATGGATTTTTAAAAGAAACTTATGGGTGGTAAAAAAATTTAGAATATGTATACAAACATGTTCTAAAAGTTTTTAAATCCGTAATAACACACGAGTATTCAGCTAGTGCAGGTCAATTGTCAAAAGGCAAGAGAAATCAAGGGCATAATTCAAATGATGATGAGTTAATTTTCATCAGTTTCTAACTATATAAATTTCACAGATTTGCATCACCAAGAAAGATAGGGCATATAAAAAATTATACAGTCCAAGCAGGAGGGGAGAGAGGCGAGAGAGGCCGCGTAGAAGAGGAGGTGGGAGATGGTAACTGTTGGTGGAAGTGGAGAGGGGTAGTTAGATATGAGAGAGAGGGAGAGGGATGTTAGATAGATGATCAAGATTTCAGTATTCAGATCGGACGGTTGAGAAAGGAGGAGGAAGAATGCACCAACCACCAACTCAAACTTATTAAATGCGTGCTAGTGCAATGGTATATAATATATCAGGCACGCTAAATCAATCATAGATGTGGAAAGTCTTAATTATGAATGAAAAATCTCAATCACACTAGCACACATCTAAAACCAATTCAAATACAGGAAAACTTAGTGCCCAGACACCATGGTGCACCTGTTATTTATACTATATATATGTGTGTGTACGTGTGTGTATATAGAGAGAGTACTTAAGGCACCTGGGTGCCTAGGCACCCACATCAAGAATCGTTCAATACACGTATATGATTGATAATTTTTTTAGAGTTTGGATATGAAAATGTTTGATACCCTTATATATTTATGATAAGTGAATTTTGAACTCAATTTAAACTACTTTTGAATTTGATGTGAATATATACCATGAAAGTAGCTCGAAATAATTAAACCGAAGTTGAATTTAATTTTTTCGGAGTTTGATGTCTCAATATATTTTTTTATGGGTATGTGAAGATACCTATATCAAACTTCGCGAATCTCAAAACACATCAATGGGTATTGATATAAATACCTAGGCACCTAGGTGCATGAAACACGTGTGTTTGTTATGACACAAAAATGGTATTGTTGGCTTCATATTTAAAAGCTCTTTATTATTATTATTATTATTATTATTATTATTATTATTTGTAGCTATGAATCAAGTATTGTAAAAGAAATTAACGGTCAAAACTTACTTTTGGAGAACGCACCGAGTCAACACGTGTTTTATGTTTTTCTATGGGGGGTGGGGTAAGGCAATAAACACGGCGTGTCTCCGTTTTTTTAGTATGGTTAAATTTGGAAGGTTGCCCTTGCAATTTTTTCTAATGTGAGTTTTGGCCTTATTTAGTACCAGTAAATACCAATATTTTTAGTTCACACTCCACACATAGGCCCTACTCACATACATATGGATGCGCCTACTTGCACACGTCTAACTATAATAAAGATCTAAATCTCATGCTGTCCGAGACTTAGCCTAAGGAAATGGTAGGAAATTCTTTGTTTAACCCAGGGGTTGAACTTAGGATCGGTGAGTTATCGCTTAGTTCCTTGTACATACTTCTGTTTTATCAGGTGTTTTTCACAATATCCTAGTGTATTCAACTAATCATATGTATAGGCATACCGCAACATTTGTATACAACTATTGTAACTGTGGATCACTTAGACAAACGTCTGATCCATGGTACCTCTGCTAGTTTTCAGTGGGAGAAAAACAATGAGAAGGACCGAAAGAAATCAAACATTGATAATTAATCTCATGGTATGGTGGCAGTAGTAGTTCATATCTGAAAGGTACTCTGCTTCTTGATGAAAAGAAAGGGAAGCTGTTCACGCTTCAAAAATGTTAAATACCGACAGAGAAAAGTGCAAACCGTCTAGTAGGAATTTGAAAATTCGTTTGTCCACTTCATGTGTCGCTCTTTACATGGGCCCGCTTCAAAGAGCTTAAACTTCTATCTTATGACTTTGGTTATTGGCTTTTAGTTAAAATTGTATTGTAACGACTATTAGTTTTTTTTTTGAATTATTCAATTAAAAAAGAGAAAAAACCATTATATCGTCACAGACGATGCAAAAGAATAAGGAGAAAAAGAAAAAAAAACTCAAAAAAAAACAAAATTAGAAACTGATGCGTATCAAATGGTTTCTGGCTTAAATAAGTTGAAAACCAAAAAAGTCAAAAATTGAAGCCGTATGGAGCTTAAATAATGCTCTAGATTATACCAAACACCATGTTTCAAGCTGGCAAAAAGATCTCGACATACTCAGTTTGACCTGCTGTTATGATAGACGAAAAGCTATTAATTAGTATGGTTGTGCAAGCCTACAAAGTACACAAAAGCCAGTTCAGGCTGTCATCGTTTCGGCTTCAGCTTCTGACTTCTGGTTTATTTTTTACTATTCATAAATTCGTTTTTTTCTGAATTTTTGGCTTTTTTTTATCTTTTTTGTCCGTTCTTTTTTTCCCGTATTCGTTTGCGTTGTCTGTGATGGACTAACATATTTTTTATATTTTTTAATTTTTATTAAATTTAATTATGTTAAATAAGCCTCTGTCAGGTACAGTACTTTTCAGTCATAAGCCACCAAAAATCAAACCCATGGTGCACCAACGGTGTCATGGGACCATAGACTAGCACGCCAGCTCTGCTCGCCAATCAACCATGTTCCATGGAAATGGGTCCAACACCACCTTCTCACCAATGATTTTTTGCGTTTTGCTCCAATGCCAAACGCACGTTGCAGAAGGCCTTTTCCGACTTTCTGATTTCGGCTATTTCTCTCTTGGAGAAAAATTTTGGTTCGAGTTAAGAACACACTCAGAAATCAGAAGGCGCGCTCTTTCATTCTGGCATGTCTACCCTGAGGCAACAAAAGAATTGCCAAGAGAGAATCATTTCCACTCGAAAGAACGGTCGATCGAGACATGCCATCGTGCCAGAGCTGGCTCTCTTCGGTTGGGCTGAAAATAGTGGTTTATAGTTGAAATTGTATTGTAGCAGGCTAAAATTATATTGTAAGTGAAGATGGTTTATTTGACGTAATTAAATTTAAAAAATTTAAAAATAGAAAAATATATTAGCTCATCATAGGCAATACAAACAAATATGGAAAAAAAGAAACAGCAAAAAGCTAAAAATCCAAAAATTTAGAAAAACAGAATTTATAAATAATAAAAAATAAATCAAAAGTAAGAAACTCAACACAAAAATGAGCGGAGCAGTGAACATCTACAGCCACAAGCTGAGTAGTAGAATGGGAAAGAATGGCGCCGATTTCGATCACGGTAGTGTCGACCGGTGAGACGGACAGCATCTCTACCTGCAGCTGAGCCCTCTCTTTCGCTGCATCGTGTCTCTGGCGCCGATTTGCTCTGCTCATTTCAGACGCTTCGAATCGGTGCGGCTCGTTTCTTCGCCGACCAGCACAAACTTGGGCACAGACCAATCAATGTGTAAACCTGGCGAAAAAAAGTATTGTGCAGAACATGAAATAGATGCCAGAGCACATAGACGAAGAGACATTTGTCAGAGGCCCCCCTCTGGTCGGGTTTAGGACTTTTAGGTGTACCTAGAAGTTTTTTCTAGGTCGATGGCTACATTCGCTCTTGCAAGGGAAGGATCGATCACACGTTTGCTCTTCCTCGGTCTCTGTCCAGAAAATACGTGCCATCTTGCACGGGACAAGTGCATGTATCGATTGAACCTGATAATAGTCTCCATTGGCCGGAACGTTTGCTTTCTTAAGGCATCTCCAACGTTGAGAGAATACAAGACCGGAAGATATGATAAAAACATTATAAAATAGTTAAAAAATAATTTATTATTAAAGATGTTGTTTTTAATATTTTCTTTAAAATAGTATTTTAAGTGAGATAGAAACTTTAAAAAACAACTACTGTAGGTGACCTTAAGGCTGGATCTAGCATGCATACGGTCGCGGCAATGAAAAAACGTTGAAGTAACCGCGAGGACTTTTGAGGCAATGCATACGACACGTGGCAGCCGTAGCCGGACTGGTACGACCCCCGACACCACGTGCACTACTTTTATTGTACGCTCGACGGTAGGTGTACGCACGCACGCAGTACGTGTACGACAGCAACCCTTGACCCTGAGGAAGGCGTCGGAAGCACGCCACTCGTAACATTCTTACTACTAGTCATTCACCAATCACCACGATCATTAGGAGTATCAGTGGCATATTACTCGTATAATCCGTTAACCACGGCTGTAATGTGACGCTCGACATCTGAATGGTGGTGGCTGGATGGTGCGGTGTCGGTTTGGCTAGCAGCTGAGCTGGTGGTGGTCGAGCCGTGCAGGGAACGTGTCGCGGTTGGGCGCGCTCGCGTCGCGCCACCCGCGCGTCCAACGTGTCGCGACCGCGGCCTCGCAACCGACGCCACCTCGATATATATACGCCCTCCGCTCGTGCAGCTCCGTTTCACCGCTGCTAAGCAACTCACCCCTCTTGCCTCTCGATCTGGTTGGGTTAGCCGCCGCGCAGCCACCCTTGCCGTTTGTTCGCTCGGTGCGTGGCTTTAGCATCCGCGATGGCTTGTCGCGCTGCGGTGTTGGTCGTGGCCGTGGTGGCCGTGCTGTTCGCGGCGGCTTCGGCGCAGGAGGTGGACCTGGGCGTGCCGCCCGCGCCGGCCCCGGTCACGGGCGCGGCCCCTGGCTCCGCGGCGTCGGCCCTGGCCGCGGCGTGCTCTGCCGTGTTCTCCATCGTCGTCGCCGGTGGGCTTCTGCAGTAGGCGACCGGTGGTGGTGCATGGTTCGTTGCTGCCAGCTCCGGGGTTGGACCCGGTTCGTTTTCGTCCTAGCTAGAGAACAGTAGGCCAGTAGTGATGGGTTTGTGTCTCTCGTGTGGCCGCTGTGGCGTGTTATTGCTTATTCTTTTGTACCATACATTGCTGTATGTATATCTTTTCTCCTGTGTCGTGCGTTCTATGAATAAAGATGGATGATGTATCTCATCTCATTCGTCATTAGTTTTGTGGTGTTTCCTTTGTGTTTTTATTTGCGTTTAAGATATTTCTTGCAAACGTTGACATCAATTCACTCTCTTGTTTTATGTGCTGCATAATCGCAACTACAATGTGCACAATGGGAGGGGGAAAATCCCTGCGTAATCGCAAGTAGCAATGTGCACAAATGGAGGAAAAACCTTCATAATCAAAGATGCATGCCAATGGCCAGAACTGAACAACCTACGACTACGAGATTGTGCCTGGCCTTGTCGAATTTTAGATTTGAGACAATTGGAGCATCACTCACGCTTGTAAGGTTGAAAGACTGAACTATTGTGACCTTCCAACCCATGCGAGGCCCGCATGCCACAGAGTCGAGCCCAAACCCAAATGCACCCGTCACAAAATTCTGGAAGCATCTCTGCATTAGGCAGTTTTTTTTTCCTTTTCTTGGTCATAAAACCAAAAGATCTAAGTTTGACGCGTTTGGCCCGAACAAATTCTTCCCTCGACAGATGAACAAAGTTGAGAAACCAGAAATGAAAAGGTGTACTGTACACAGCCCTCGATGCATAGGCGAGGTAACCAGGTGATCGTTTGTTCTGCTGGAGTTCTGGTGACACAAAAGACTAACAGGCGAATGCTCGGAGCTGATCAGCAGCGGCATGATATCTTTTCTGTTGTCCTCAGGTTGTGCCCCTTGTAACTTGTTGGAGATTTCCGGCAGCAAACTAAAAGGCTTCTGCGTTGAGTAGGTGATACAAAATAGTAAGAACCATGGAAGTAGCGTGCGTAAAGGGGAAGACTGGAGAGAGCTGTGGTTTCCGAAGTGCCTTGATTTGAACTGCTTCCTAGCTTCTGGATGTTTAGAATGTTCAGTAGAAAACAAGATTTAGAAATCAGAAATGCCTGATCAGAGAATTGCAACCACCACCAACTGGAGAGGAAGTGGTGGTTTCCGAAGTGCAGCCTCGATTTGAGCTGCTTCCTAGCTTCTGGATGGTTTGAATGTTCAGTAGAAAACAAGATTCAGAAATCAGATATGCCGGGTCAGAGAACTGCAACCACTCAATTTATTTGGAGAAAAATGGCATAGCAGGAATTTCATTCAACCAAAAGAAACCTTACATTTGAGATATATGATTTGGTGTCTTCCCTGGAGATGCAACCGGCTGAGCAAGTGACAATCGCTGAGCTGCTTCCTAGCTTCTGGATGGTTTGAATGTAAGCAGGATTTTCTATCAGCAAGCGATGTAGAAGTTATAAAATTGCAAAGGGGAGCCTAGTAGAGAGTACGAACCCAACACTTCTGAGAATCGCTGCACTTCCATCGTCAGGACAAAGATGAATATTTGTCACCTCTGCCAAACACCCATCGCTGTAAGCCTGCTGGAAAACATACAGCATTGCAACAGTCAAACCAACGAAGCACTGGGAAACATGCAATACTGCAAGAGTCAAACCAAAGAAGCAAAAGAGCATCGAAAACTGACAAGCTACCATTGCAACGAAAAAAAAAAAGAGTAGAGAACCTCTACACAGTTTATCCTGCACAGTTCATTGCACGAGTTAAACTAAACTGTTTCTCTTCCAAGCCCATCTAACAGTTGCTATTTTCCAAAACCATAGGCAGCATCTTCAACTATCATAGACAATAAATCATAACGACTCATCATGCAAATGGACACGCACTTTTCATACACGTACCATTCAGCTTAGACCTAACCAAATCGGCCAGGCCAATCGTGCTGGCCAGTCTAGGCACAACACGACGCAAATAGTAAGCAGTTTGTCTTGGCCCCCACCGATCAAGCGTCTTTGTATTTGGGCCGGCACCTCGACACGGTGGGACAGCCCGGTATGGTACGATACGAACAATAACTCTCTCGTGGTAGTACAGTAAAATTACTTGTGGTTACTTGTGTTAGAATTACTCCTCTTCTGAGCGCGGACGGGTAACTTGACAGCAAGATTACTTACGACTAACAGCAAAATTACTTATAACTGGTAGTAAAAATACCTGCGACTCAGCGACCGACAGTAAAATTAGTGACTAGCAGTAAAATTACTTGCAACTCACAGTAAAATCAACGGGCCATCGGTGACCTATTTGACTAAGCGTACCCAGGCCGACCCGATCCCTCTTCGTGTCGTGGATGGGTTATAGGGCAGGCACGTGGGCCGGCAATGACACGGCACGATAATTTATTTGGGCCAACCGTACTGGGTCTAATTGGGCCCAGGCCGTGTCGGGAGGCCCATTTGGCCAGGATTCAGCTTAAACTTTTTCAATATTCCATACTGCCTATGTTAGCACTGGTTGTGGGCAGCTTAGTACTGCACTCTTCTGCAATGAACTTATCATCAATAGCTATAGAATTATCTCCTAAAATATTCTAATTACTTATTCAAATGGTGCTGTACATTGCTCTCTGGGGCACTGAACCAAACAAAGCGGCAACCGGCAAGAGACATGTAGCTGCTCAAATTTTAGTTGACAATTCACACATGATATCAGATGTATATGACATGAAAATTCACCTGTCAAGCAAAATCAGCATACCTATACCTTGTAAAAACAGATACTCCCAAAGGGGCAAGTGTCCCTTCCAAAGTCAAAGTACTTACAGTCACTAGGCCTGCAATAATATATGTGCAGCTTAGATGAACACAATTCAATCAACTTCTGCTCTGGCAATTGAAACATTACTTCTGTTGTTGTTATTAATCTGAGAATTTCCATACATATCACATAAGGGATGTGCCTAGTGGTAAGACTGAATGAAAAAGAAAGTATCTTACTTGAGCTTGGCCTTGTAACCGTTGACAATTTCCTGTTTTTCTTCCTTCGAGAAGCAACACATAACAGTAGGTATGACATAGTATGAAATCTTGTGGCATACTGTATTAGTGATACGCCCTAGAGGCAATCATGGAGATAATTGTATTACTTCTATGTTTATGAATGTTTGAATAAAATGTTATTTTGTCTCTTGAATAAATATCTTTTATATTGATTAACAAGTATGTGACTTGTTTGTGAAACTCTTTAATCATATTTTGATGTTATTCTAAATTATCACTGATCTTATATCATTATATGAGACGATTATGATTTATAGATCAGCACATGTATTGATTGATGATCATATTTCACGGATCATAGATATGAGATATCAAATCAATAATGTGAACTTATGTTAGAGAATATGATGTTGAATTGACCTATCATGAGACACTACGAGAATTGTTATATTCTTAAGTGTCATCAGTTGGTCTCATACATAGTGTATGTAGGATCCTTAGATATGAGGTTGTTATTGTTTCCTACATGTGTAATAGTTTGCTTAGGGGTTACCAAATACTACTCCGTAACTGGGTGGTAATAAAGGTAGCTTTCGGGTTTGCTATGAAATATGCGGAGGAATATGAGCGATCAAGATGGAATTTGCCCCTCCTATATAATAGAAGAGATGAATACTGAAAAATAAGACAAGTAAAAAATTCAAGTCGAAATGAGCAGAGCCTAAGCACTCGACCCAACCCCCCTAGCTCGTTAGGAATAGAGCGGTAGGGCCTATCATGTCATTTTGGTTAGATTAGGTCGGCTACTGGGCTTGTATTTCCCCTTTGGCGGGGCCTTAATTTGAAGACGTTTTGACTTATGTTTTCATATGAATTGTATCTTGTCTTCCATTTGACTGGGAGAATTTCTTCATTTGGAACTTGAATTTTATATAAAACTGGCTAAATTACTGGCAGCTACACTGTTAGATACAACAATTCATTTATATTTCAAAATAGAGTTGCATTTGTTGTCTAATTCTAATGTTTTTGATCGAATATGTATAGTTGTATTTCTTACACAACTATAATAGCTACAATATTATATATAAAAGATTGTTCCACACCATTATTAGTTTATTAGATACTATATTTTTCAACGATTAACATGACAATTTCAAGTCTCTCAAAACAAATACAGAAGCTTCTTTTATTTCAAAAAATATGGAAGCTCTTTTAACACTATTTAGTACTAATTATTAGTATTCTTCCCTGTGTTTGAGTGACCAGTTGGCCATGGAAATTTACACCTCATCAGGTCGATGACTTTTCTTTGTTGACACGCATCAGTTTGATGACTTTAGTGCCTTTTATTTGTATTGGCCTTTGTGTTAATTGCACTTGAAAGACACAACACACGGATCATCACAAAATTGATGTTTTCCTCCTAGGCTCCTAGCTTTCACTTTCATTTCTGAACTTTCCAAGACGCCGCGGGAAAACCTTTTATTTTTGCAACAGTCACCTTCCAAAAATAAAACCTAACCTTCCATCCTTCCACACCAGCCATCCAACAACGTTGCCCCTCGAGACCGAGAATGGACGGCCCAAACTAAGGCCCTAAACGGTTTTAACTTCTGATTTTTAAACTTTCAACTTATTTAAGTCAATATAAGACTTGTTTGGTTCGACGGCGGCTTATGATTTTTGACTGAAATTTTTGAATTTTAGCTGTTTACGATAGAGATTACGGAGAGATAGATACTCACTTGCGATTTTGGTTAATACAGATATTAGACTTTTAACGTGTACTACAATTAATTTATAGACCTCGTCTTGAAAAAATACCTCGTTTGAAAGTTAGGTATTATAGCAAAAGCTCAAAACTGCTAATTTCATCGAAAAGAACATACCTATATACTCTTCTATCTCTTAATATCGGTGCTAAAATATTTCTTTCTTTATAGTACTATCTTAGCAATTAGGATACGCATGCTCTAATCGAGCAGCAACTTCAACCAGAAAAAAGGCCCACCGTTCCAACGTCCAACCCAGTTGCACGTTTCGCACCGCACCAGCCCATGTTCACACACCGCCGTCCCCAAATTTTGCGCTCGCCCGATCTGACCAGCCATACACGGCGGTATTCTACCATTCTTTTTTCGAACGAACTCCCCGTCGATCCGCCGTCCAACCACCAAATACCGCCGCTGCCACCAACCCATCACGCTTCCGCCGCGTCAGCAAAACCCGCCCTTCCATTTGACGGAACCGCCGCTTGGCGTTTACCTCTCCGCATCGGATCGAGCGAATCGAAGACTCGGCGTGGAACGGCCCTGCCCCACCCCATGGCCCACCGCGCGAGTGCAGCCGCCGATCCACCGACCCCGGCCAATCCGACGGCCCATGACGCCGCGCTCGCACGGAGGCCCACGCGTACGCACAGAATCGCGCAAATCTCCAGCGCGGCGCGGCTGCATCCGGCTCTCCGACGCGGCGCCGGAGATAAAAGGCACGCACCCTTTCCAAGAAAGCCTCGTCCCTGCGCCTCGCCTCTGAAAGATCGGAGGAGCGGAGCCGCCGAGTTTGGGAAGCCCTCGCCTCGCCTCCGGTTCCGACGGGTGAGTTGCGTCTTGCCAAGTTTCTCGTCCCCTTTTCCGGCTAGGCCTTTGCTTCTCTGCCTATTTGTGGGGTTGGTCGAGCGCGCGTCGTGCTATATTATAGATCTGCCTGGCCGTTGCTCCCCCAGATCCATTTGTTTCGTTTCTTCCCATTCCGTTTCCCCTGTTCGTTCGGGTGGTGGTGGTGGTCTCGGGCTTCAGAGTTCAGGCAGGGTGGTGATTGCTTCCTCTGGTAAGGAAGCTCTGCTGTTGGAGTAGTTGGTTGGTTCACTTGTTCCCTTGATCTCTTGCGTTTCTGTATAGATGTATGTTTTTTCTTGTGATTCTCCTGTGCGAGATGGTTCAGAATCTTTAGATCGTCATCGCATTGGTTCGGAATCTGTAGATCGGAAGGGGAGTGGGGCAGGGAGAACAAAAGGTTGCGTTTTGTACGGGCGTTTCTTTCTGGTGATTGGCGGTGACTTCCGTTAGATCCGGTCGTATCTTGTGCCGTCGGATGTGCTGATCCCAAAAAAAATTGAGGAAAAAGGTGAATTGATTTGATTTGATCTATGTTCCACGCTACAATACGTGTGAAAAAGATCCTGATCTGTATGCATCCGTGTGATGATGCCCCGTTCGTAGGCTGCCTCCATCGATCCGGCCTTTTTTTTGAACAATTGAAAAGCTTGGCTAGCTCATGATTTGGTGGTACGTGATGTGTAAAGGAGTCTTCTCTTTTGCTGTGAACAAACAAACGGCCCTGGTCGGAGAAGGCACCAACCTTTTGGCCACACGCTCGAACTTTTCATAGTGCATGGAGATTGCTGACCATTTGTGAACAGTCATTCTTCTTACTGTTGTAGATGCACTTGTTTGATGTAGTGAATCTCTCCTTCAAAAACTGTATTTAGCCACGATTGTATAAGTATGCTCTTGTCAATATGTGTCCAAACTCCAAATGCATGTATCCATTGCATCTTGCAATGTGAATATATTTTCAGTGGACTGTAGTTTATGTGATAGAAAACACAAAGGTCTATTTTTTCAATTAGGCCAAACACAGTCCTCTAAAAATACAATCTTGTTTGATAAGTTATCTTCAACAGCAGATCTTGTGAGAGTTTTGTCGAGACTTGAGAGATGATTTCCTCTGTTGTGCAGCGTTTCGTTTAACTTATCTATTGTTGTGGTTAATGTTGCAGGACATTATTTTAGTTGGTGATGGCAGACCAGGCTAACCAACCGACTGTCCTTCAAAAGTTCGGTGGGCAGTTCCACCTTGGCTCCAGCTTCTCTGAAGGTGTACGTCCTCGTAACGTCTGCCCTTCAGTTTCATCCTATGAAAAGCGCTTTACCACAAAGAACTATATGACCCAGAGCCTGTGGGGTCCTTCAATGTCTGTCAGCGGTGGAATCAATGTCCCAATGGTGTCATCCTCTCCAATTTTTGTTAATGCACCGGCGGAGAAAGGTGGCAAGAACTTCATGGTTGATTTCCTCATGGGAGGAGTGTCAGCTGCAGTCTCGAAGACTGCTGCAGCTCCAATTGAACGCGTGAAGCTGCTTATTCAGAACCAGGATGAAATGATCAAGGCTGGTAGGCTCTCAGAGCCATACAAGGGTATTGGTGACTGCTTTAGTCGCACAATCAAGGATGAGGGTTTTGCCTCATTGTGGAGAGGGAACACTGCTAATGTGATTCGCTACTTCCCAACTCAGGTAGCCCACTTTTTTGAAATTTCTGGTGCTTTTTATCCGATGTTTCCATAGCTTTTATAGTCATATTATGGTAGATGGTGTAGAAGTTGATATTAAACACTTGAATGATGAATGATATGCTGGAATAGCTACCCTAATTACTTGAACAATACATCACATGCTAGTATTTCAATAGCTTGTGTAGCGATGCCATGATGCTTGGTACCTGTCAAAAGCCTTTTGCCCAGTTAATAGCTCAAGAAAAATCACTCCAAAGCTGTAAATATCTGCTTTGATCTTATCAGCTCCTGGGCTGATAAGCTCAGGGGCAGCATAGCCTTTAGCACCACTGAGAACTTCTGAATCCTGCTTTTCAGGTGAGGAATTGTTAACGATCAACAAATCAAGTTAAAATAACTCTATTTTTTGTGCATTTTCGCAGTACTATAGAGTTTGCAGAAAAACATAAAGAGCAACCTATTATTCAAACTCAACAGTTCCCTCGTAAACATCTCTACAGTATGCATATGCTTTTGCAATTGGAACCCCTCATTTTTATTAGCTTGTAGTGATGTCGTGATGCTTAGTACAGCTCCCTCGTAAACATCTCTACGGTATGCATATGATTTTGCAATTGGAACCCCTCATTTTTGTTGGCATGTTCTGAAATTGGAACCCCTCATATCTAAGAACAGTAGTTCACATGTCTTGTATTCTAGCATGCTTGTACCTATACCATCATAATATTTTTCATTCTTTACTATCAAAGTAATTTCTTGTTCTAATGACTGTTTATTTGTCCATCTTCTAGGCCTTGAACTTTGCATTCAAGGATTACTTCAAGAGGCTGTTTAACTTCAAGAAAGACAGAGATGGTTACTGGAAATGGTTTGCTGGCAACCTTGCCTCTGGTGGTGCTGCTGGTGCTTCCTCCCTGTTTTTCGTGTATTCCCTCGACTATGCTAGGACAAGGCTGGCCAATGATGCAAAAGCAGCCAAGGGGGGAGGTGACAGGCAATTCAATGGCCTTGTGGATGTTTACCGCAAGACACTCAAGTCAGATGGTATTGCTGGGCTTTACCGTGGATTCAACATCTCTTGCGTGGGAATCATTGTCTACCGTGGTCTGTACTTTGGAATGTATGATTCTCTGAAGCCCGTTCTTCTCACTGGCAGTCTCCAGGTTTGTTCTAGCTTTCTCTCAACATTCAATTGTACTTTGGATCATGACCCTTTTGATCCCACCCTTAACCTTCCCATCTTCGTGTGTTTGTAGGACAACTTCTTTGCGAGCTTCGCCCTTGGTTGGCTGATCACCAATGGTGCGGGTCTTGCATCTTACCCCATTGATACCGTCCGCAGAAGGATGATGATGACCTCTGGAGAGGCCGTCAAGTACAAGAGCTCCATGGATGCTTTTAACCAGATCCTGAAGAACGAGGGTGCCAGGTCCCTGTTCAAGGGTGCTGGTGCTAACATCCTCCGTGCCATTGCTGGCGCTGGTGTGCTATCCGGCTACGACCAGCTCCAGATCCTCTTCTTCGGAAAGAAGTATGGCTCCGGCGGTGCCTAAACAGAGAGAACTGGTGACGAACAAGAGAAGTTTGTTCCCAACCATCCCTGTCAGGATCCGGTGAAATTTGCCTTTTTTTAACATCGAAAAATAATAATTCATGTAGAGGGAGAATTCTCCCAACATTCATTTTTGTTGGGGCAACTTTGTCATAGGTGGAGGCATCAATCTCCAAAACTTTCTTTCGGGCAATTTTCCTTCCATACATTGCCCTCGAGGAAAATTCGAATGAGTTCTATTGTTGGTCTTCTATTCCAGTTTGCAATGTTTGCTTTCTGGCGAGTGCTTTGGTGATAGCATGTGCTGCTTA
This sequence comes from Bonia amplexicaulis, assembly GCA_036346245.1. Lineage (NCBI taxonomy): Eukaryota > Viridiplantae > Streptophyta > Magnoliopsida > Poales > Poaceae > Bonia > Bonia amplexicaulis. The sequence goes on from CM070739.1 coordinate 25,611,698, forward strand.
GCCAGCAGGATTTCACGTCTTATTTCTCTGCTGCATTAGCTCCTACCCAGAACACGGGGATTTCGGATTTGATCTGATTCGTGGAATTCAAACAGGCTTTGGATTTAATATGTTGTACCCGTTTGAGTCGGATCGCATGGACTTTGGATTTGAACTGATTCCAGTGAATAATGCCACGCTTTAGCCAAACGATGTAGCGATATCCCGACCAACGCCGCTCCCCGAGCTCGGCGCCACCCGAGCCAAATGGCGACTCTCTCCGCTCGCTTGCTCCGTTCCCACCACCCTCACCTCCTCTTCCGCTCCTCGCCGCAGCCTTGCCGCATGGCTTCCCTCACGCTGCCGTCCGCTCCTCCGTCTCACCAGCGGTGGAGCCACAAACAAACGCGTGGGGCAGTTGATTCTCTATGTTCTTTTTGTACATCAGTACTATTTTATTAATGTTATCATCAATACATATAAATTTCCAAAAATAACTAACCTACAGGTTTTTTACAAAAAATGTGTCTAGACATCATCCGGATATTTTTTTTCTAATAATATCTAGATTTGAGACCGTTAGATTTGTTGGATTAGAGATCCAATGACCACTTTTTTAGAGAAAGGAAAGATTTTTTTAGAGAGGGTGGAGGAGAATTCATAGCTATTGGATCTCTAATTCAATGATCATAAATCTGGTTGATAGTTAGGAAGAAAATATCCGATTAATATTTATTAACACATTTTTACAAATTAGTACTGTTTTTATTCATATTTGCATCGAGACGTATAAAATTCCAATGATTTTACAAAGATTTTAGTGGAGTCGATCTTACCGGAAGCCACCGAGGCCACAGAAGCTGCGCCCAGAACGAAGCCACCAAGGAGGAGGAGGAGGCGCAGGTCGTGCTCCGAGTCCTCCGACCGCCTCCTCCGCATCTGCCGCACAGTGCTACTACTACCCCTCTCCATTTCTCCGTCCTTTCACAGTGCTAGACAGCTTAAACTGTCAATACTTGTGGTTAATCTAGTTATGGCTTTAATTAGGGGCTCTATCTATTCTTTTCCGTGCGCAGTTTTTTCAGATCCAGATTTTCCCATCTACTCTCTCTCCATTCGGTGGCCGGCAGCAGGGGGCGGTCGGAGGCGGAGGTGGCGCACGCAGCCGTGGCGCGGGCGGCGGCGGAGTGGCGACGGCAGCGCAGGGCGATGATGGTGCGAGGCTTGTGTCCGCATGCGCGCGTCCGCGTTTATGCCGGCGGAGAGGCACGGCCGAACGGTCGTTCGCGCAGCCGAATATGGTTTCACACGGCCGGATGGTTATTCGCTCAGCCGAACAGCCGTTCGTGCAGCCAAACATAGTTCCGCTTGGCCGAACGGCGTTTCGCACTGCCGTAGGGCTAGCGAACTCGTTTCCTCTCTAGTCAAATCCATCTCCTGTTGTTCCTTTATCAAATTCATCTGTATTTGATCGATTGTCGTTCATTCCATCCTATAGATTCACACACATCTGTTGAGAGAGCAGTTGAGCAGTTGCGCATTTTAGATCCATCGTGCAGCGTGTCCGTCATGCAGTTCATATTATAGAGCATTAGATCTTCTGAACATACACGACGCACCACCTGCGATTCAAAAGAAAATTTACAGCTGAGGTCTGCGAGAGCAGATCCAACAATTTTGGGCATAATTGTCATCACCACATTCTAGTCTGGAACAAAAGTCCAATATCTTCTTTTGTACATAGTAGCTGAAAGGGGAGGCTTAGTTAACAGTCTTAACACTACCTGGTCCTGATCACTGTCATAAGCACAAAGGATTGCCCTGCCTCCAGTGACGAAGCTAAAATTTGATTACGTTCCGAATTCAATGGTGAAATGATCTAGACTATCTAGGCTTGATCATAAAAATATTATCTAGACTGAACTAAATTTACTTGGACTGTACACTAGATATTTTTTCACACCCCGATCTAAAGCCTACCCTGCCTAGAGTGTGACTCCGCCCCTGTCTGCCTCCATCTAATGCCGGTGATACCATTTTATTGCAGCTTTTCAGCTGGACCTGTTTCTAGTTCCTTGCATAGTTACACTGATACAATCATACAAATGCTGTGATTGCAATGTGCAAATCATTGGCATGCCAATAATCTTCAGGTGCCGAAAAAGCTTGGTTAGTAGCTGGGCCCCGACCGGGCCCAGTTAATGGGCTAAAAGCAGGCTGAATGGGCGGACAAATTGCAACGGTCCGGGAGGCCACTTGCTGCTGGAAAGCGAGGAATCGTTCAATGCGCAGCCGTGGAACCGAAACGAGTTGGCGTCGGGGCCCCCCAATTGGTCGAGCACCAATGCATCACGCCGCATGGGAACGACCTACGGTGCAGATCTATGATTGGAGCGTGATGGACGGGCCCAAGTTTAACTGGACAAGCCGACAACACCTGAGACAAAAATCGGCAGGGTGGACACTGGCATAGCCGTATAGGTAACTTCCCCCGGACAGATCTCCACTTACCCCATCAGTAAGATCCAGCAGGGTAAAACCAGACCAGATCATCATCAAATCTGAGGGTCATGGGGATTTCTACCACCACATTGTAGCATTACACTAGTTCATTGAGACAGAAATGGTAGCTAAATCAATTGGTTAACGATAAAATGGGCCTATATCGTTGTGCATGCAAGGAACTTTAGGACCAGCAATGGTAGCGGCGTCGCCATAACTAACGCTACAGTTGTACTGCTGCCACCAGAGGCTGCAGCGGCAGTCGTGATCATCACGTTGTCTCCACCCCCTCCCTCCCTGGTCTCTTCTCATCTCCTCTCCTCCCCTGCAGAGAGAGAGAGAGGGATTAAAACCTCCTTATCCTCTGCCGCGCTGCCATTGTTGGATCCAACCATCTCCACCCCCTCTCTGCTCCGCGTGCTCCTTTCTCCCTGTCCAAATCCGTTTCGACGTTTCTCGCGTATCCCCCCTCCTTTGGGTGGCCGGCCGCTTGGTATCTGTGCTCTCTCGCTTCTCTGCCTCCCTCCTCGCTTTTTCGCCACGCACCCACTTTTTTTTTTTGGTCTCGTTCTGCCCCGCCCGTTCTTGGTTCCTGGTTGACGCCACTGTGTGCGAGCTTTGCACGGTGGTGCTGTGGGAACCATGTCGTCGGCGGTGGATGCCATCTCCTGCTCCAAGGATATCGCTTCCGGGCCGGAGGAGGCGAAGGAGATGGTGGTGGTGGCCAAGAACGCGGCCGTGGAGCACGGCGACGGCGGGGCCCGTGCCGACGCCGTGAACGGCAAGTGCAGCGAGGTGCCGCGTTCCCGAAAGGACGACGAGGAGGAAGATGAGGAGGTCCCCAAGGCCATCGACCTTGGCCCGAGGGTCAGCATCAAGGACCAGCTCGAGAAGGACAAGGTACACCATTACGCCATTGCCTGAATTCTTCCTGCTACTCTTGCAACTGCATGTTGCTGTTGCTTCTACCTTAGTTAGCAGTATACATCGATCAAGTACGCGTTTCTTCATTTCTTGTTTGGGTTCCATGCGTTTGCAGGACGATGAGAGCCTGAGGAGGTGGAAGGAGCAGCTTCTCGGCAGCGTGGATTTGAACTCCGTCGGAGGTAAACTCGCCACACGAAAAAGCTTTAGCCAAATCGTCGCTTGCGCTCAATTGGCTCGTCTCGTCCTTGCGATCTTGTTTAATGGCGCCACACCAGTAGGGCACCGGCACATGCAACAGTTCTGCATGTGAGCACCGCCTTGTCAAGATGGTCCCGTGAACTGTCTGTTGCTTTCCGTGCTTACTCCGTCGTTTCATGGCTATCCATATCTATCTACGACCATGCACCGGCCGTGCGTGTGGTTCGTTCGTGTTGTGTAGTAGTAGTACCACCATAGAAAACAGAGGCAGGGAAATTTAAGAGGCGTGTGGGCTCTGTTGCATAGGCAGGCAGGCGAGGCCGGCCGGGCGGCCTGTCTTTTTCGTGCTAATCATTTCAGAGGAAAAATAGTCTGAGAGCCATATTTTTCCTGAGTGCACTGGTTTGGTTGGTCCTGTACTTTTGCCGTGCATGGCTATGTTTGTCTTCGGCAATACTGAGAGGAATCCAGGTCCCTTGAACTAAAGCTGGATACTGATGGCCAGTGGCGGAGTCAGAATTTGGTTACACTTCGAGCTTAGTAGTGGAATGATCTAGACTATCTGGACTAGACCATAAAAATATTATCCAGGTTGGACTGAATTTACCCGGGATGTACACCGCATATTTTTTCACGCCTCGAGCTGAAGCCTACCTTGTCCGGGGTGTGGCTCCGCCCCTGTTGATGGCAGTGTCTTCCTACTCTGAAAAGTGCTATATCTGGGGAATAATGCGTTCTAATTGTTGTAGTGATAGCTATATAGTACTGCTTCTGGTGCTTTTAAGATGAACACATCTTGCAGGGCATAATTCAAGGAAACCTTGCTTATAAGTTTACACTGATTTTTAGGCTTGTGTTAAACAGATCTTCATGCATGTGCTTGTTTGACCAAAGCTCCTTCCTGGTCTTAGGAAGATCATTCGGCATCTGCCTGCCTTCCATTAGAGTTTAGAATTCAAGACAGTTCATTCTTTGATGTACACATCCTGAACTTTTTGGCCATTGTATATACGCAAGAATACTGGGAAGTTGATCTAGGATTTGGATCCGTCGCGCTTAATCGCTGCAGAGACACTGGAGCCAGACGTCAAGATCATGAGCCTGTCCATCCTGTCGCCCGGCCGGCCTGACATCTTCCTGCCGCTGCCGGTGGAGCCCAACGCCAAGGGGGTGTGGTTCACCCTCAAGGAAGGCTCCCTGTACAAGCTCAAGTTCACCTTCTCCGTCAGCAACAACATCGTCTCCGGCCTCCGCTACACCAACGCCGTCTGGAAGACCGGCATCAAAGGTGAAATCAATGAAACGATCAATCCTGCACACGACGCCCTCACGATCTGCTCGTTTCGCCGTGCAGTGGACAGCACCAAGGAGATGCTCGGCACGTTCAGCCCCCAGCCGGAGCCGTACACGTTCGTGACGCCCGAGGAGACCACCCCGTCAGGAATGTTTGCTCGGGGATCCTACTCTGCCAGGACCAAGGTAAACAAACGGATGACACAGGCCTATCCATGTCAGGTGATATGTGTGCATCACAGCTCAGAAATGTGACAGAGGAATGTGTTCTTGTTTTTGGCAGTTCCTGGACGACGACCGGAAATGCTACCTGGAGATCAACTACACCTTCGACATACGCCGAGAGTGGCCGTCGAGCTGAGCCCTTCTCCTGTCCGAATTGTGGCCGCAAAGTAGAAGCGAGGCGTCGCCGCGTCGGCAGTGAGACCTGCTTGGGTTACTGTTTCCGTGTGAGCAGAGTGGACTTTGTTTCGTCTCCGTTTTGCCTTTTCTTTTTGTTCGGATGCCCCTAGGGTTCTTATTATCATGTGGCGTGTGTGTATAGTGTCGCTTTGTTCGGTTGTTTGTTGTGTTAACACCTTGTCAGGTCAGTCAACCTGTCAGTGTGTTTGTTTGAGCTTTTGTCAGGGTCTTGTTTCTGAACTGCCTGTTGAGTTCAAAGCAATGCAGCTGCATTTCATGTAATGCACTCGGATCAAATATCTGGCACTTTTTTTTTTAATCTCGGCATTGCGCTTCTGACATTTTTCTGCATGCAAATGTAATTGTTTTAGTTTCTCCCTTTTGGGTTCTTACAGGGAAGGCTAATTTCATAGGTCAGGAGTTTTGAGACTCCCGAATAATTTAGGGTACAAGTAACTGGTCCTCAGTCCCCTTCCCACTCCCCAGTAGATGCATGTGATCGAGGCTGCAAAACGGTGACATCGTTGTAGAGAAGGCAGTACTTCAATTTTACTTGGGCGAACCTGTAGCATGTGGTAGCTAGTAGGTCTGTTCTTTTTGGCTGTGGCTTATAGTTTTTGGCTGAAAATTTTGAGTTTTAGCTGTTTACGGTACATATTACGGAGAGATCGATACTCACTTGTGATTTTGGCTGGTACAGATGTTAAGCTTTTAACGTTTATTACGTTTAATTTGTAGATGTTCACTTGTGATCGATATGAATGGTACTATTCTAACGTCATCGAACATCTTGTTGCAGCAAATCCTAAAATCTCAGCGTCGCCTTGAAAAGCCTTGCCTAAGTTCTTCTCGAGTGTGTATAGATATTATTCGGATATTTTTTTTAACAATCATTCATATTTTGAACCGTTGTATTAGAGATTTTGAACGGTCCTTTTTTTAGGAAGGAGTTTTTTTAGAGAGACGGGAGAATATTGGTTGTTAGATCTCTTATCTAGTGATTACAAATCTGAATGATAATTAGAAAAAATATATCTAGATAATATTTATCATACCCTTCTTCTCTGGATCAGAGCACAGTCGAGTAACTCGTGTTTGCACCCCGAGCACTACTGCAGCAAGGGAACCTGGGCGGTGGAGGTGACGCGGGGTGGGCGCACCATGAGCCACCCCGCGCGTGCCTGGCTGGGGGAAGCAACTCCGTTCGCGCCAGCCGAGCCACCCCGTGGTGCCGTGCGCGCGGGTCGCTCGGCGCGGCCGATTTACCTGCCGCGGCAGCTTGGCTTCGGCCGCAGCCGTTCCATCCAGGGCTCCATCACATCTGCCGCTCGGCGCTCGGGCTCGGCGCGGATGACGCCTGCGCGACAAGCTCCCGCGCGCCGGCACGGCCGCGCTCCATCTCCACGAGGACCGCGACCTCGCGCGCGCGGTGCATGTACCGCGGCTCGGTTGTGCTGAGGCGTGGATTCGGCGTGGGAATCGTACGGTTTCTATGGCCTGTTCGGGTGCGCGCCTCCTCGGCTCTGTTCCGAACGTTAGGCAACTCAGCCCATATGGCTGAGAGGGATAAATGGGATGCCTAAGCACTGGCACGGCCTAGTCGAGGACCGGAAAAAGGCGCGCGCGCACGCGTAGATAGGCTCAGCGATTTTCTACAAAATTTCTCGTTTGGGCGGCCAGAGCAAAGAAAAAGATGTGGGTTCACGTGAGCAGAGAGAAATCCTCACGCCAGGAAAGTCGTGAGCGCGTTCCGACCGGCGACTGCCTCCTCCTCCGTCTCGTCTCGTCGGTCGCACGTGATCGGGCGAGCTGACCATCGATAAATTTTATAAAGGGGATCCCCATCTCGCTAAACCTGCTGCTTCTCTTTCGCTCTTGCCGTCACATCACATGCCATAGCATTAAGCCGGAGCTTAAGATCCACGTTAAATAAGCCAACAGATGTACCGGCGATTCAGCCGTGCCGATCGGCGCAATGCAAGTACCCCCTTTTTTGTCATCTTTTCGTTTTGGATCCAGGGGAAATGACCTTGCATTTTAGCCCTTCTCTGTTGTTTGGTGCGAGAGAGCCTGGCGATCAGGAGTTTTCGGGAGATGAATGCATCATGGCCGTTCCTGTCATCCTAAAACATGATAAAAATAATACTCTTCATTCGAATATAAATATATAACAATACATTTTATATCAGTTGTAAAAGGTAAAGTTCAATATAATAAACATTAGACAGTACGTCATAAAATACAGAGTACTTGTTGGCAACATTAAGCTTAGTACATTACAAAATGAAAAGTACTAATTGTTGACAAAATGCATATATACAGATTAATATATATGGGCTAGGGGTTCTAAGTTTTCGTGGGCCCTAGACGGTCGCCTTTGCTGCCTAGGCCCAGAGCCGGCCCTGGAATGCATTAGCCGGACGCTGGAACGACAGTGAAAGACAATTTTTGACAGCTCGGCTGCTTACGATATTTGCTTGTTTACCGGGCACCTCCTGATTTCCCCGAGCCAAGGGCTCTTTTAATTCATGCGTGATACGTGGCACTGTTGAATTGCTCGATCATGCGACTCTTACGGCAAACACAAGAATGTTGCTTCATGATTTATTGCTTACGTTCGGTTCTTTCGGTTAGAGTACGTCGAACACCTACCCTTCGCCACAAATTCTTGCAAATCTGAGCCTCTCCATCTGCGTTGCAGATAAATGCGCTGCGCGTATAATACGTGTGCGCAGAAATGAGCCACGCGTGTTCGCGTGATGGGGTGCGTGCGCGGCGAATTGAAATGTTTGTAGGAATTAAAAATCCATGCATACCAAATAAGACTCGAGTGACAAACATTTATTTACAACCAGCGGGCGCAACTATATTTGTTTCAATTTTTATAGTATCAAATGATATAATTTAGATAATTAAGAATATAATTATGTATCTTGTAGGCTAGTTAAAATTTTAAGACATCATAAAATTTTGAAAATGACAATAGAACATCTTTACTATTATAAAAGAAGGAGTTGGTGGTTGGTGTGGTCTCTTCCACCCTTCCCACCTCTCTTGACGAAAAAGATACTTTGTCTGACGTATGGACCCACCCACCTCTCTCACGCGTTGATGGTTGGACATCCATTCTCCTCTAACCACTCTATTCCCTCAACTTCTCACCTCTACTTTTCAGCCGATCAGAGCAACTCTCTTCTATAGCACGATTATCTATATATGCAATGGAGTTTCGTTGCAACGTACGGGTACATACAACTCGAGGAATAACATTGAAGTATGAGCTTTGATAAAAAGAAATCATTGAGCATAATAAATTATTAGGACACTTAGAAATGTAATTACTCTCCATCATGCATGCCCTTATTCTTCATCATGCATATGCATATCTATTTAATCTCAAAACAAAACGTTGATTATGTGTGCGATAAATTATCTTATTAGTTTATATGGTATTAAAATACCTTGCTTATGCATATATCGATACACAATAGGTGACCTACTTTGAACTTATCTTTCCTCACATGCCGATTGCCCGACCAAACCGTGTATCTTTTATCTCTACTCGATGCCACAACCTTTTTTACTTCAACCTCCAACAGCAAGCCCAATTCTTGATCAATCCCTCTCAGCTGCTACTCCTTCCAATACAGTACTCTACTACATAGTTATATTCTATTTCTCTCTAATTATTTCTAATTGCTGACCGTTACAACATCAAACACTATACACGTGCAGCCATCGTCGATCCCTGTCGGAGACACCTGTCACACCCTCTCTAGTGGCCCCAAACCTATTCCCTACGACTGTGTCATCTCTACTCCAAGCTCTTTGCTCCCCTACTTTTGTACAGCTTTGCTTCTATTCGTATGGATGCATGTATATATATATATATATATATATATATATATATATATATATATATATATATATATATACATGATATTTATGACTTCCTCACTAACCGTAGTGACATTTTATCTTCACCGATGTTGACATGTCTATTTTAGACATTGTCTAGGAATATGAAGAATCTTTTTACCATCTGCGGTGATGTCATGGCGCTCACCAGTAATGGCATGCTTCTAACTACTCGGTAGCCCTATATTGTCCATAACTCATTGTAAAGCTTCATTTCCTCTCTACTAGGGTTTCCTCATCATTGAGTTTCTTAGGTCACAGACTTCTTCAACAACGCTGATGCGCACCACTCATCGTCCCAACCCTTTTGACCATGGCCTTTCTCTTCGACAGCTCTAGTAAGCAGCACGGTATTGTCCTCGTCAAACAAAAAAGGTGATCAGCACAACATTGTCCTCATCTCACTGCTTCGGCTCTTCGCTCCCCTGTGGGTCAATATCTTCTTGTAGGATAAATTGACACATTGCACTATTTCGTGGTCTCCTCTAACACCGTTCATGCTATCCTCATTATAACTTTTATATTTATTTCAATTTTAGCTATTCCTTATTCGAGTTTGTATACAAATCAAATTGCTAATTTTGTTAAATTTATTCTGAATTTTAATTATTTAGGGGTTTTGTTTTGGAATTCTTGTAGAAATCAAATTACAAATTTGATTTTATTTTTATTTCAAATTTCAATTATATTTCTTTGAAATTCATATACAAATCAAATTGATATTTTTAAAATATTTATTCCAAATTATAGTTATTTAGGGATTTACTTAGGAATTCATATCGAAATCAAATTGTTAATTTTATTGTACTTTATTCAAAATTTTAGTTATTTTTATTACAGTTTGTATACAAATCAATTTGCCAATTTATTCTAAATTTTAGTTTTTTAGGGATTTTATTTTAGAATTCTTATGGAAATCAGATTGAAATTAACTTTTTTATTCCAAATTTTAGTTATTTTTTTGTTGAAATTCGTGTGCAAATCAAATCGCTAATTTTTATTCTAAATCACAGTTAAAAATTGATATGCAAATCAAATTGTTTAGTTTTTTATTTTTTTATTTTGAATTACAATTATTTATGATATTACTTTGGAATTCATATCAGAATCAAATTGCTGTTTTCTTTTATTTACTATTCCAAATTTTAGTTATTTTATTGAAATTCACATACAAATCAAATTGCTATTTTTGTTTAATTTTTATTCTAAATTATATATTTTTATGGAATTTCACTTAAGAATTTGTATAGAATCAAATTGTTTATTTTGTTTAATTTTTTATTCAGAATTTTAGTTATTTTTTGTTGTCCTTGAAATAGACTCTTGCTTCTAATCTGGATCGTGTAATTTGGATCCACTACAATCAATAGTGTATATCTTTCTCTTCTTCCTCCAATTAACGTGATAATTTCTATCTCTTAAAAACGAATGTGATGGCTTCTTTTACTTCTATTTTATTATTATAATAGATATCAAAGCATTGTATTTATCGTGCAAATTGTCGGAGCAAACATTCTTAAGATGTAGCAAAACTCTATGTATCAGATTTGAAGCTACTCTTTTCTCCAAAGAAAAGTGCATCGAAAGTCTACAATGCTCGTGCAATATACGGATTAAGTTTTCTTTGGAAATTTTAAAAGCAAACAAGCTCTATATTCTTTCTAAAGAAGCATTATACTTTGTGCCTGCACTATTTCAATTCAGCATCCACAAAAAGGAAAAAAAATCAACTTCCTCTGTTTGTTTACCTTTTCCAATGTCTTAACCACAAAGAAACCTAAATCAGAAGACAAAACAAAGAATAATAAACTAAAGAAAAAGAAGACCCTCCCTTACCTCCTCTCCTCGCCTCCGCCACTTCCCCTGCCCTCCCGCCCCCACGGAATCTGGAAAACCTGGGCGCCATTGCCCACCTTTTCCCTCGAGCACAAGGAAAGCACACACCAGAGTGAGGGTGGAGGGATCATCTTGAGCAATTCGGAAGGTATCTCTGCGCCGCAGCTCCTCCTCACCCTTCTCGTCGCCGCGCCGCCCCCTATCCATGGCGCGGGCGCGAACGATCTCCTCGTTCTTTTCTGGGGTTCCGAGTCCTGACCTTTCTGATCTGAAATATTCTTGTTCTTGTTCCCGTAGCGAGAGGAGATGTCCGGATTCGTGGGCGTCGTGGTCTCCGACCCCTCGCTGCAGGGGCAGTTCACGCAGGTCGAGCTCCGATCGCTCAAGGCCAAGGTGGCGCATCCGAATCCACGGTTTCTTTGCTCCTGTACACTGGAAACCTTAGTTCTCGGTGTTTTGTCTATCGGTTTCGTTATAATTCATGGTTTTTGTTTTGTGGGGTTGCAGTTTTTATCTCTGAAGAGAGACTCCGGCCATGTCACCACCAAGAACCTCCCTGGGCTGATGAAGAAGCTGCGGGGGCTCAATGAGGTGGTCTCCGAGGAGGAGATCGCCGCCTTCTTGTCGGATTCATACCCCGACAGTGACCAGGAGATTGAGTTCGAGTCCTTTCTCCGGGTACATCTCAGTGATTCTGAGTTCTTGATTGGTATTGTCGAGAGGAGGAGAGAGCGTGTGTGTCGTTGTCTTACTGATTTGATGGGAATGGGAATTTGGTGTGTTTATGTGTTTGTGTTTGTAGGAGTATCTGAATCTGCAAGCAAGGGTGAGCGCCAAGGAAGGCGGTGGTGGCGGTGGCGGGGCTGGTGGCGGCAAGAACTCGTCATCGTTCCTGAAGTCCAGCACCACTACGCTGCTGCACAATCTCAATCAGGCGGAGAAGTCTTCGTATGTGGCGCACATCAACACTTACCTTGGTGAAGACCCGTTCTTGAGGAAGTACTTGCCAATCGACCCGGCCGGCAACCAGCTGTTCGATCTCGTCAGGGACGGTGTTCTGCTCTGGTGAGTAGTCTTTCTAGCTAACAAATACAGCGTGCAAGCCCATTTACTCTTTATAAACAAGTTGTCCGCTACTACTATACTCCTATCTGATGTTTGTTCATTTACGTATCATTTGCTCAGTAAGTTGATCAATGTAGCTGTACCTGGGACCATTGATGAGAGAGCAATAAATAAGAAAAGAGTTCTTAACCCATGGGAGAGGAATGAAAATCACACACTGTGCCTCAACTCTGCAAAGGCCATTGGATGCACCGTTGTGAACATTGGTACACAAGATTTGGTGGAGGGAAGGGTATGTCATGTGCTCCCCTACTCGAAGTCCTTTCTTAACTCATGATGCACTGATGCAGTGTAATTGGTTTAAAGAAGTTGCTGGTAATTTTCATTGAATTGTGTGTCCTGCACAGTACTAGCTTATGTAGGTACCAAACACAATGTCATTACTAATTTGCTACTTGTCTTTCTGTGCTTCTTCACTATAATCACTTAGCAGTATTTAGTAGGCATCATCTCATATTTCCTTGCTTATTTACCGCTGCATGTGCACATCTCCTATCCGCTTCTCCAAGTATTACAGATGTTTTCAGCCGCCTTCCCTTAGGGACTTGAATTTTTCTTGCGATTCTCATATTTAATTCAAGCAATTCTCTATAATGTTAAGTGGTTACTTACACAAACTTATATTGTTTTGCTGGCAGCCTCATCTAGTTCTTGGATTGATATCTCAAATCATAAAGGTAAATATCGAGCTGTGTTTTGCATTTTGGGCAATTCAATGGACACGTTATAGTTGAGCTCCTGCTTCATCAAATAATGCTTGTACTTATCATCAGATTCAACTATTGGCTGATCTGAATCTCAAGAAGACACCCCAGCTGGTGGAATTGTTTGATGACAGCAAGGTAAATAAAAGCATTTTATCCTTTCATTTTTTAGTACACCTTTGCTTAGAACAAAGTTCATTTTACTGGTCATTGTGCAGGATATAGATGAAGTGTTGAGCTTGTCACCAGAAAAGATGCTACTTCGATGGATGAACCATCATCTGAAAAAAGCTGGCTACAAGAAAACTGTTAATAATTTTTCTTCAGATGTGAAGGTGCATACGACAACAGAAAATGTCACAAGAATTATTGACCACTTGTTTATGTGCAATTTTGGTACAAGAAGCTGCCCATTACGCTTGATCAATATATCGCTCCATTTGAGTTTTATTGGCAAAGCAATAGCTGGCTTTGCAACATTATTTATGAACCACTTTCCCCTAGCTAAATTCATTTTCCATCTTATGTAATATAGGAAAAGCGTGTCAGATTGTACTGATCCATCAAAATTGCTTCCTTTTCTATGCTTCCGTGCTTACTCTGTTCAACTTCCGATGGTCACATAAGTTAGTTCTGTACAGGATGGTGAAGCCTATGCTTACCTTCTAAAAGCTCTTGCTCCGGAGCATTCCCCTGAAACCACATTGGAGACTAAGGATCCTAGTGAGAGGGCAAAAATGGTACTTGAACAAGCGGAGAAGTTGGACTGCAAAAGATACTTGACTCCAAAGGATATCACCGAGGGCTCTGCCAATTTGAATCTTGCATTCGTCGCACAAATATTCCAGCATCGGTAAGTACCGGTTTTGTTGTTCCCCAATAGTACGAGAATTTTTATCTTATCATTAAAGTTATATGAGCTATTTCCCCCATGTTGTATCGCACTTACATGAAAAAGGTTCTTAGCTAGCTGGTAATGATTTGTCACTGATAATGTTATCTGATCGTAACTACAATGGTATTGTTCCATGATGCGCAGGAATGGTCTAACTAGTGACACCAAGCAGGTTACACTCACACAGACAGCAACACGTGATGATGTTCTATTATCTAGAGAAGAAAGGGCCTTTCGGATGTGGATAAACAGCCTTGGGGTCGAATCATATGTGAACAGTGTTTTTGAAGATGTTCGCAATGGGTAATGAGTTTTCTTGAAATAGTCTTGTGTTTATCTCTGAATGAGTTGATACCTAATATGTATTCTCATGCAGATGGGTACTTCTTGAAGTACTCGACAAAGTCTCTCCAGGATCTGTCAATTGGAAGTTGGCATCAAAACCTCCTATTAAATTGCCATTTAGGAAACTGGAGAATTGCAATCAAGTTGTAAAAATTGGGAAGGAGTTAAAGTTTTCGTTAGTAAATTTAGCTGGGAATGATATTGTTCAGGGAAACAAAAAATTGATTGTTGGTGAGTCTCTCTACATCTGTTTGCTTAGTGGTTGTTCATGGACTGTCCTTATTCGCTTGTTAGCATATAATTTAAGTTATTGGTGTTGTCTTTCAGCACTTCTGTGGCAATTGATGAGATATAATATCCTTCAATTGTTAAATAGACTAAGATTCCACTCCCAAGGAACCCAAGGAAAAGAAAGTACTGATTCTGATATACTAAACTGGGCCAATAGCAAAGTGAAAGCATCAGGAAGAACTTCTCAAATGGAAAGCTTCAAGGTGCTTTGAATTTTCATAGCCTTCAGTTCTCGTTTCTTCAGAAAACTCCAGTTGCTCATCCCCCTCTTTTCCCTTCAGGACAAGAGCTTATCAAATGGATTGTTCTTCCTTGAACTTCTTAGCGCGGTGCAGCCGAGGGTTGTGAACTGGAAGGTTGTTACAAAGGGGGAAGATGGTCTGTTCGTGGTCCATATGCACATTCAATTGAATTTTGATGACCTGAATTCTGATTACTCATATACATTTTATTTTGAAGTAGTTCCAAAAATGAACCATAGCATAAGCTGATCGATAATTTCTTTTCAATTTTGCAGATGAGGAAAAGAAGCTAAATGCTACGTACATTATTAGTGTTGCAAGGAAGCTTGGATGTTCTGTGTTTCTGCTTCCAGAGGACATCATTGAGGTAAAGAGCCCATGCCTAGTAATTGACACTGCAATTTAACCATCAGAGATGAAGTAATGCCTAGTAAGCAACATTAGTTGTTCTGTCAGTTCAGCAATTTACCTGGGATCTGAGCCAAATGCTATACTATCTTCATCATGTGCTGTTATAAATCCCTTTTTTTCTTTCAAAGCAATGATGGTGATTGTCAGTTGAGAATTGAAACTAAGTAGCACTAATTATATTTATCGGTTCATATTCTTACGTTCTTGATGTTTCCACAGGTGAATCAGAAGATGATCCTAACACTTACCGCTAGCATCATGTATTGGAGCCTACAAAAACAGCCACAGCCATCGTCTGAAATTTCAGAACAGTCAGAGCCATCTAGTATGACTTCAGATGCAGCTTCTGATGTTGCTTCGGAGGATGCTGCTTCAACAACAGCACCATCCGAGGGAGAAGAGGTGAATTCGTTGTCTGATATTGTACCCAACCTGACCGCAGATGATGCTACTTCAAACGTTCCACCTGCAGAAAATGGAAATGGTGTGGCAGGATCCCCATGATTATGGGAATTAGTGCTTTTGTTTTTATACAGGAATTAGTGCTTTCAATATGGTGCCCAAAGCTGTTGCTATCAGAAGTGAATTTTTTTTCCTACTTCTGCCTACCTTTCAGGTAGCGTGGTAGATACAAATACCTTTCATAGTAAAACGACACGAACAAGAAGCAATCTTGCGAACCGATCAATAGCAGATGAATTCACTAGATAAATTGCACGCCCGAGGAATGAAGTTTGCGATCTCGCGTATTAAAATGTAATCCTTAAAGGATTTTCGAAAACTTGGTGATTTTTAGCGAACTCTCACCAAACTCTAATAGGGGTAAGACTTTAACAAGCCATCATGGGTAATTCTCTTTTGAAGACAATTCAAACCTCAACTCTCCTTTTACATGGTGTATAGGCCTGGCCTTTTATAGGCGACACTAACCACGGTTCAACATGGCCTTTTATAGTGGACAGCCGAGAATATAACTTCGGTTTTTAGAAGGAACTGGTTTTCTAAAATACAAATAAATCAAATCAATTAAATAATGGCACTACTTAAATTTCTGCGCCATCTTGATCTCGACGTCCTTCAAGATGGTACCCAATGATTAACAGTCGTTGGATTTAATCCTGGAATAAACAAATTAAGAATAGGATACGCTGACCCTAACTTCTTGGACGTGCAATCTGCATGGGAGAGAAGAACTTCTGATTTCTCGGCTGCATATCCAGTCTCTGTTAGCCACTGAGGGCAATATGGGAATTTCCCATTTGAAGGAGAAATGAAGGCGGAGCCCACCTGTCGGTGAGCCGCGCGAAGAGGTAAGGGTAGGAGACTCCGTCTCCTCCCTGAGCGCGTCCCGTGCGGGGACTGAGCCGTGCTATTGCGGCCGTTTCATTTCTTCGCCCAGATCCGGCGATTTCGGCGGGGATAGAGAGATGGCGAGCGGAGGAGCGGCGGCGGAGGCGTGGGCTGGCCCGGGTTCCTCGGAGCCGGCCGCTCACGCCACCCCGCAACTAACCCTCGCCCTCTCTATTTAAGGCCGGGCAGCTCCGACGGTAGGCGCATCCTTCTTCTTGATCCCCAGTTGCCTCTCGTGTTTGACGCTTCTCTTTGTTCTTCGGTGGGTAAAGATTCGGCTCTCGGGCCATCTCTGATTGAGGCCCTACGTCGGTCCCGTGTGTGAACCCTAATCTGGGTCTGTGCATCCCGGGATCTTGAGGGGTCTAACTGAGGAAGAACAAGGCGGTGGCGCATCTCCCTGCTGTGTGTGATTGCTCTCGGCCAGAGCAATCTGTGGTCTTGTGCGGCATACCCGAACCTCGGCTTCTTCTTTGGTGTTCGGCTAAAAGGAGTGAGGCATTGTATCTCCGTGAATCATCTACTTGCTTGCAATAGCGGGTTGGTAGATTTTCTGGGACAGCGAGTTATTCGTGCCTTGCCATTTTAATTGTGATCTTCATTTGGTTTCTTCAGGTGATTTAGAATATCACCTCTACTGTGAGTATATCAGTTAATTGGCTCTTTGCAATTTGTGATCTATTTCACTTGTCTGTGAGCATCACTAGTTGGGAGATTGCAAAGAAGTTTCTGTTTATTGCTTGCTCTGTGATGAACTAGTTGAATATTGAGATTGATCTAGCTATTTGGATTAAGATTGAGCTCTATAAGACTGTTTTCACCGTCTCGAATCAGACTATACTCTCTGCTGATCAGGTTGGTTTATTAGCAGTAAAGATTGTTCTTTGTGCAGTAGATGATCTTGAGTAATTCGGTCCAGAAGTAATTGCTCTAGTCTGTTTGTCTATTTGAAACTGCATTTCTGATCTACTGCATTGCATTGTTACTGCTACTTGACTGGGAATTCTTGATCCGAAAGTATATAATTATTGTTCACTGGATATACAAGTTTTGTTAGTGAAAACATGATTTAGAGCTCAAATCTTAATTGCTAGCTGTTAGATCTTTGTGATGATATTCAACATTGACATGAGAAGGCCAAGTTTCATCAACTTGTGTAACTCTGTTCTGAGAGCACTAAAAATAAATAAATCTGTTGAACTTTTGATAAATCTAGTTGTATACACTATATTTTGGTTCAGCTTAACATTTCACTTGATGTATGTTAAGGATTTAATGAGATTAGCATTTAGATTCATATATAATCTTGAAGAAATGCTAAACTGTAACTTGTGTATGTCAATTTCAATAAGCATGTGTCCTCTTTACAATGACTTAAATAATTCATATGCTAATATGTTAGCTAAGTCATTCATATGCCATGCTTAGGCTGGATGCATGATGCGAAGCAAACAAGCCCTTCCTAATTTCTAGCGCACGCGAGAGATTGATTTCCTTTGTATCTCCTGGCAAAGCTTCATGCATGCATGCAGAATTGGAGCAGAATTGGAGATCAATTCGGATGTTTTTTTTGTGCAACACTCGGCTTCCTATTTTCTTGCCGAAAAAAAACAATGATTTTGGTAATTAATGACAACAATGTGTGAAGACACTAACATGTATGTTAAGATGTTGTAAAGGTTTAGTCTTAAATTATGAATGACAACATGAAAATGGCATGCAAAGACGACAAATGATCGACATGGTCCAAGACAAAAGTATTATGTAGCCTAAGGATCTTTTTGTAGTTCTTACTAATCTTAGTGTTAGTGGAAAGATTCTTACTAATCTTTTTATATTTTTCATTTTTTAAATTTAATTACGTTAAATAAGTCACTATCAGTGTAATTTTAACTAACTATAATGTAATTTCAGTTATAAATCAGATTATTTCAGTCCAACCAAGTGACATCTTAGGATAGAAAGTTTGAATTTAGAGTCTCATTCGTATTGGAGCCAGTTCGTATGTTTCTTCTGCGCAGCGAATATTCTGGTCTCTCTCTGCCTATACAACACTGATTACCACAAGCACATACTATTTGACGAGCAGTAATTTGAGCAACAAAGCTTAGCTTGCTCGATCGAGCACCATCCTGTCGCGCTAACTTCGAACCTACAGCGTGCATTAATACAGTTTCTAGTTGGAATGCACTATTAGATATTTAGATTGAATAAACTTGAAGCTACGATTTTTTTTAAGCCGTTTAAAATTATAAGATTTTGTAGACTGATAAGGTATACTTCCTGATAGCACAAGAGGGAAGAGGTAAGTAAAGTTCCCAATATTTCTTGTGTATCCAAAGACACAACCATTACTCTTGCAAGACAAGCACACAACCATTACTTGTAAGACAAGCGTTCTCGGATAGGTAAGTAAAGTTCCCAAATATTTACTGCGTATTCAAAGACACGACCATTACTTGCTCCTTACTTATTATAGTAGTATTCCTGCAAAAGATAAGAAGGGGGTCACCATAGGATTTTGTCGATATATGATTGATGTAGGAAAAACATAGTGTTTGTTTCTTTAAAGATAATGTTTCTTTTCATATAAACACCAACACACAAAACAGAACCAACAAATTAGATAAAAAAATGTACCAGAATAGCTTTTCTCAGATCCTTTGCTTCCGCGCTGCTTCTGAAGTGGTCACGAACGGGCTTGAAGCAAAAAATGGTAACACCAACTTATCAGTTTTTTTTTTTTGAGTATGAACAAATACTGAAAGAAATTAAGCACACTGAAATTAAGTAATGAACAAAAATAAGAGGGAGATTTCTGTGTCCATGCCACTGAAGTTGGTATTTAGCTACTTGTTCTGACGATGTACACATGTAATTATTATAACCCAACAAGTTATTTAACCGTCCTAGATATCGATTCACCAGTCCAACAACTGGTTCTTTATCACAGTAGCTAGCATAGTGTTACTTGTGTGTTGCGACAGGTCCCAAACAAATATACAATTAGTTCTAAACATAAAAAATACAAAAATAATTATCCTCAAATAAGAAAATTGCGTACATAATCCATATGATGCAATCATATATAAAAGATCCTGCAAATAATATACGTCTATGTAGATCCATCCACGGAATCTTTGAGAGTGAGGAGGGGAGATGATAGGAAGAGTAGGAAACACCATCACAACCACCAACTCCTTTTATACAAGTAAAGAATATATTAATGTTTTAAGATCGTTTTTAGTTATAAACTTTTAATATCAAATTTTTACAGACTCCTATACTAATTTAAGCATACACTTGGTTACTAACAGAAAGTAAACAAGGTGAAAACACAATTGCTGAAAGCAAAAAATTGAGCAGAGAGCTGCCAAACTAAGCACTGATGGGTTGAAATTCATGTGTCCACAACTCAACTAACCACCTTGTAAGCGCTAACCGCCCTGGTTACCTGAGTAAGAGCCCGGTTAAACCAATTAAAGCTGTTAACTATTCAGTTTTGCACACTCGTAACAGGTGAGGCGGCCTATTATGAGTGTTCAGCCCTAAGCCAAGCTGACATGTTTTTACAAGTAGTAGTTACTTTGTACTTGGTAGCGAAGGGAAGAATTAGCATGTTGCCAGAAAGGAAACGCAGTGCCCCAATGCACATAAAAGCGCGACAGGAATCAGAAAAGCAAAAAGACCAAAAAAGTATTTAGATATGCAACTATGTCTCAAGAAAAATCTAATAGTGTCACATTAATCTTCTCACAATGTTTGTTCGTCTGCCCATCCATTAATTGTGCAGAAAGTCACATGATTAATACGGAAGAAAATATTAAGAGTGCATTTGCTATGTAATTGTTGGTCTTCTAACCTATTTGGCTGAAAAATCTGAACACACAACTAATGCTGCCCTGTGATAAAGAGTTATAGATACAATCTAAATCAATAGAATTACGCTCATGAGATCATCCACTAAATAATATTAATAGCAGCTAGTTATCTCGATACAAGCTATTGAAAAGAGGCATTGTTGGTAACTGCATACATTTTCTTGCTCCTTCCCATATGCAGTTTGAGCCCAACTGGAAAGTTAAATTGAATATATAATTGAATATTGTACAAGAAGAACAAACAAAACAAGAAAGAGGGAGTGGGCCAACTGCAGGCCTAAAACAATCGAAGCAAATGATGAACTGAACAAAATAAGCTTATCCTACAAGTGAGGGCTTCCAGTCCACCTAGGCAACTTCCTTGTCCTTCAAGATGTTATCCAGATTTTACGCATCACGTAAACCATCAAGTGAGTTTATCAAACGATCCAAATAGCCAATGCTTCGACAATCTATAATCTAAAGCTAAGTACAACAAATGATTCAAGAGAGTGTCACATCACCGTATTTACTCCCTACAGTTCGTTTGTCATCCAATGGACACAAATGCACCTAGAAAATGGTACTGATGAACAGTAGAAAACTCTAGATTCTAGAATCCACCACAAACTTCTTAGGTGTACTCCTACTTAGATTGATTAGTGGATCTTTTTGTCCATCATCATACAATACTATTTAGTTTACTAATTATTTGTCAAACTTAATTAAAAAAGATAATAAAATTTCCGCAGCAATGCACAGGCTCAATCATAATTTAACCTATGTTTCTGAAAGTCACAGTGAACTTGTTCATCCTATGCCTTTGGTGGGATGGAATTCCTTGCCCTATGCAAAGTGTTGGAGGGATTGAGATGGATCTGGGAAAACGCCTCACGGAGGACGTGGGGTGTCTTTGATATATATAGCCGTATACAAGGAAGGTTACAGATATCCTAATACCCGCCCGCAGTCGTAGCGGTAGGATCACGGACGCACAGACTGGTCCGGAAGTCAGTAAACAACTGTAGAGGGAGACCCTTAGTCATTATATCTCGCAAACTGGTGTGCCGAGGGAACATGTAGCACACGAATCTGTCCCAATGCAACCTTTTCGCGGACGAAGTGGATGTCAATCTCGATGTGCTTCGTGCGACGATGATGAACAGGGTTGGCCGTCATATAAACAGCACTTACATTGTCGCAGTAGACTACCGTCGCCAAGGGGACCGAGATGTGGAGCTCCTGAAGGAGTTGTCGCAGCCAGCAGCATTCGGCCACGACATGAGCTACAGCACGATATTCTGCTTCCGCGCTGGAGCGGGAGACCGTGGTCTGGCGTTTGGATGACCAAGACACCAGATTGTCACCGAGGAAGACGCAGAAGCCGGAGGTGGAGCGGCGCGTGTCGGGGCAGCCCGCCCAGTCGGCATCGGAGTAGGCGATGATCTGGTCGACAGCACCGCACGCCGAGGAGAAGGCCAGCGGAGAGGGAACCCTTGACGTATCGCAAGATACGCTTGATTAGCGCGAGATGTGGCTCGCGGGGATCATGCATGAATAAGCAGACCTGTTGGACGGCATAGGCCAGGTCAGGTCTCGTCAGGGTGAGGTACTGGAGTGCGCCTGCGAGGCTCCGGTACTCGAAGGGTCAGTGACAGAAGCACCATCGGTGGCTGACAGTTTCGTCCGGGTGTCCACTGGTGTCGCAGACGGGTGGCATTCGGACATACCAGCACGCTGGAGGAGGTCGATGGCGTACTGACGCTGCGAGAGGAACAGACCGTTGCTGTCGCGCGTGACAGATATGCCGAGGAAGTGGTGCAAGTTGCCGAGGTCCGTCATGGCGAACTCCGAGTGGAGGCGCTCGGTGATGTGCTGGAGCAGTGCTGGGGATGAGGCCGTGAGGATGATGTCGTCGACATATAGGAGCAGGTAGGCGATACGATCTCTGTCTCTTTAAACAAAGAGAGATGCATCAGACTTGGACGTGGTGAAGCCAATGCGGCAGATGTACGTGGCGAAGCGCTGGTTCCAAGCCCGGGAGCTCGCTTGAGTCCGTCTGAGGACTTCGCGAGAAGATGACGTAGTCCGGACGGCGGGTCGACGAACCACGGCGGCCGGCAAGATACTCTGTTTCCTCCAGTTGGCCGTGAAGGAAGGCGTTCTTCACATCGAGCTGGTGAATAGGCCAGTCACGCGAGGCGGCGATGCTGAGGACGGTGCGGATCATTGCCGGTTTGACAACCGGGCTGAAAGTCTCGTCGTAGTCGATGCCGGCCTGCTGGGAGAAGCCCCGTACGACCCAGCGAGCCTTGTGCCTAGCAAGGGAGCCGTCTGAGTGGAACTTGTGCCTGTACAGCCATTTGCCCGTGACAATGTTAGCACCAGCCGGTCGAGGCACGAGACGCCAGGTGTCGTTGTCAATAAGGGCCTTGTACTCCTCTGCCATTGCAAAGACGCCGGTTAAGGCTCGGCGAGTGCCCGCGATAGTTCTTTGAGGCGGGGAGGCGTCGTGGCGGAGAGGTTGAGGCGGTTGACGGACGCAGTCGCCGGCCCGCGAGCGCGTTGTGGGCGCGGCGATTGCGTTGTCGGGCGGTCCGGCCACCGGTGGCGCAGTGGAGGTTGAGGGGGACAGCGGTGCTCGCCGGCGGTAGAAAATGCCGAACGTCGCTTGGCTGCGGGCGCACGTCCTCAGCGGGTTGGCGGTTGGTGCCGCCGTACCAGGCGATGCGTGTCGGGCGCCGGCCAGCCGGCCTGGCGGGAGCAGGGACCGGCGAGATGATCGCTGGTCTGGAGATCTGCCTGCTCAACCTCGCCAAGGAGCGAGCTCGAAGCGATATCACGGTCGCTCAACGCCAAGGGGCGAAGCTTCCGACATTGGAGAGAGACCTTGCATCAAAAAATCCAGTGAAGACGGCACAGAGGCCGCCGAGGGTGCCGAGGCGAACGGAAATACAGACTCATCGAAGACAACATGACGAGAGATAATGATGCGTCGACTAGACATGTCCAGACAACGGTACCCCTTGTGAGAGGAGGGGTATCCGAGAAATACGCAAGGAGTCGAACGGGGGGAGAGTTTGTGGGGTGTCGTGGCACTAAGGTTCGGATAACAGAGGCAGCCGAATACACGGAGGGAGGAATAATCCGGGAGTTTCTGATGCAGGAGCTGGTAGGGAATGTTGTGCTGTACAGAGGAGGAGGGGCGTCGATTAAGAACGTATGTGGCGGTGGCTAGAGCTTCAGCCCAATAAGGTGAAGGCATGGATGCGTGTATCAGCAGGGTGCGAATAGTGTTGTTGATGGTACGAAGCATGCGCTCAGCCTTGCCGTTTTGTGGCGAAGTGTATGGACACGAGAGGCGCAAAGCAATGCCGTGGTTAATGAGAAAGGACGTGGTGGTGTTATTAACGAATTCGGTACCATTGTCAGCTTGAAAACACTTGGGCAGTACACCGAACTGTGTGTGGGCAAAAGTTACAAAATTGACAATATGGCGATGCACATCAGATTTGTGGCGTAATGGGAACGACCAGCAGAAGTGAGAATGATCATCAAGCAACAGAAGGTAATATTTGTAGCCTGAAGTGCTAAGAACTGGAGAAGTCCAGACATCACAATGAAGTAATTCGAAGGGAGCAGTGGTGACAGAGGTGGAACTGCTAAAAGGAAGTCGCGTGTGTTTGCCAAGTTGGCAAGCATGACACAAAGACCGCGGGCTTTTATTGCAAGATATGACCGACATGTTCTGGAGCGTGGTGAGAGTGGAAGGACCGGGGTGACCAAGACGATGATGCCACAGGGTGGACGTAGAGGCGAGGCTGCAACTGTAAAGTGGGGACGAAGGAATGGTGTAGAGGTCCCCACTACTATTGCAGCGAATAATCACGCGCCCTGTCTGCTGGTCCTTAACAGAAAAACCCAAAGCGTCAAATTCGATAGAACAATTATTGTCGCGAGTGAATTGGCAAACAGAAAGTCAATTGCGCACTAGGGGCGGGAGCAATGAGGACATTGCGGAGGTGAAAGGTAGTGTCACCGCCTCAATATGGATGTGCCACGACGGAAATTGGCATGGTCTTGCCATTGCCTACGGTTATGAAAGAGTTGGAGTGAGGTAGGCGGGAGAGAAGTGTACCATCGGATGACGACATGTGAGCGGTGGCGCCGGTGTCGAGGACCCAGGGGTTAGCACCCTGATGTGCCATCTGGTTCATGGCGGCAATGAGGCCGGCCTGGTCCCAGCTGCCAACGCCCTGCTGCGGTACGATGTTCGCGTCGGAGAATTGAGCGGGTGCGAAGGCAGTGTGTGCCTGTGGATGTGCGCCCGAATCTGCGGGCTGCGAGGCGCCACAGCCGCGCGCGCGCCCGCGGACGCCACCGCTGCTGCTGCGTCATGCCCCACGGGGTGAAGCAGACCCAGGGGCCAGCCGGCGGTGTGAAGCCACGGTTGCCACCGCCTCCGCCCTGGTAGTTGCCGCCGCGACCACCACCCTTCTTGCGAAATCGGCCGCCCTGGCTGCCACCACCGCCGTGGCGTCCGCCCTGGCTGCCGCTGCCTGAGCCGCTGCCGCTGCGACCAGTGCCCTGGCCATAGCTGGCAGCATGACATACCGGCCCGCAAGGGGAGGAGCCGGCGTGGAGCGCAGTCTCGGTGGCGACTTTTCCCTCGTTGGCGAGACGGAGCTCCTTCAGGACCAGCTTCTCTCGGGTGATGGCGAAGGTAGGTAGTGGATCCGAGTCGGCGATGTTGTCGGCGGTGCTAGAAGCGAGGGTTGAGGCCGCGCAGGAGGTTGAGGACGAGCTGCGAGTCGAGAACGGCGTGGCCAACATCACGCAGCGCGTCGGCGGTGGCCTTCATCTTCTGGCAGTATTCATCAATGGAGAGATCACCCTGGGTCATGGAGTGGAACTCGTGGCCGAGGAAGATTGCGCGGGAAGCCTTGTTCGCCTGGAAAAGGGCTTCAATGGCGACCAGAGGGCGGCGATGCGCTTTCGGGTGCGGCGGGCCGAGAACGTCGTCCGCCACGGAGCCGAGGAGCCAGCTGTGGACGCAGGAGTCGGCAATCGCCCACTGAGGATCCTGCGGACGTGCTGCCGTTGTGCCATCGATATGCGAGCGAAGCCCGAACTTGCCGCACAGGGAGAGGAAGAACGGGGACCAGCGGTTGAAGTTGGGGCGCTTCAACTCAAGGGTCACCGGGACGTGCGACTTGACGGCGATCGTGGCATAGGGGGCAACGAAGATAGGCGACACGGCCCCGATCCGACGAAGGTAGGTTGCCGTCTGCGTGGAGATCATGGGGCCGCTCGATGCCGAGAGATCCGTCGACATGGGAGAAGGCGATGGTGAAACGGAGTCGGCGTCGGCGGCTTGGAGAGGATCGGCGGCTTGAGAGGCGGGGGAGGTGGGCGCGAGGCGACGACCGATCGGTCAATGGGAGAGACGACGGCGAAACGGAGTCGGCGTCGGTGGCTGGGAGAGGATCGGCGCGGCTTGAGAGGCAGGGGGAGGTGGAGGCGCAGAGGCGGCGGCCGATCGGTACAGCCGGCGGCTAGAGTTTGTTGGGGGGGGGAGAGGAGACCCAGGCGGTTTGTTGGGGACGTTGGGGGCGAGACGATTTGTTGGGGCGAGAAGAGAGGCGTAAGGCGACCCGGTCGAGAAAAGAGCTAGGCGACCCGGCGCTCTGATACCATGTTGGAGGGATTGAGATGGATCTGGGAAAACGCCTCACGGAGGACGTGGGGTGTCTTTGATATATATAGCCGTATACAAGGAAGGTTACAGATATCCTAATACAAAGCATATAGCTGGCGTTTCTAGTGTTAGCACTAGTCTGTGCCACTCCCATACGGGAAATTTTCTGATTGAGATTATCTGATCTATTGATATCAAAAGAGCACTTGTCATAAGCAGCCACAGAAAAGTGAAATGACGAAACACTTGTCATAAGCAGCCACAGAAAAGAGAAATGACAAAACTTGGACAGAGAAGAGAAAGAGACTGCAAACTAGGAGACAGATAACGAAAGAAAAAGGTTACCTGCAATATCTTGCTTATTGCCTTCACAAGGGCCTCCTTCACGTCAGCAGGATGCAGAGCGCCACTTTCATAATCAACAGTAAGCTCTTCCATGCTCAAGAATGTCCTGTGTAAAGATAGTAGCTGTCACAGACCATGGAATACAAGTATACACTATTATCTTGTTGTGCTAGATTTACAGCACAGTAAACATTCTGGCACATGAGTCTCTAGTGATTAGTGAATAGCATCAATTTAGTTCTGGATGCCTGCTAATGAATGTAGAATTGCGATGATGATAGACTGGATGATATTGTGCATTCTACTACTCAATTACATAAACAATATTTGTTAGGAAACAGGCAGAAGTGTGACTTGGCAGTGAAACTTACTTGTTACCACCGCTCTCCTCCTTCCGAACCACCTCAAACTTTCCAAACCATGGTAAGATGATATATTTTATGTACTCGAAACATGGATTGCCTTCTGCTAATTTTGGAGGGCAGAAAGCCCTTCTTATTTTTGCTCTGACAACGAACTGCAACAAACAAAAGGCAACTACTGAACAACCTCCTTTGTAAATAATATTAAACACAAAGTATGAATTTCCTCAAAAACATATATCAGACTGTGAACTACAAAAGGCAGTAAAGTTTCCACATCTCTGAAGTTACACTCATTGACAAAAAGTCAAAAACCAAAGATGCATGTCAGAACTGTTCGAAACGTTAAAATACTTAATTCACATCTCAAGTAACAAACCAAAAGACATAGATTAACAATATTATTCCCTTTTCTTATATTGCACAAGAACAAAGGCAGGCTCTTCTCAATATAAGGATGAGGAGCCCATATAAGAATTCATAACAACTTTACATTTATTTTTGTTGTTCTATTTCATCTCCATTTCTCTGCCCACACTAAACAATACAAAGTTTACTGTTAACATACTCATGGCGCCTCATTGGCTTAAAAGCCTTCTATTGTGTCATTAGCATTAAAAATCTTCTATTGTTTCTCATCTTCCTGGATCAAGATGATTACACTGGTATATTGATGGTAAGCAAAGAGTTGTAAAGACCGTTGACTCTCTACACTCAAGAACTCTTGTATCGAAATGTTTTGAGCTAAATTTACGTTGGAATACAAAAAAAAAATGAAACCAATAGAGTATGTACAACCACGGTTAGCACTATAAAAGGCCAAATATATAAATAACAAAGCAGTACAAACCTCCACATCTTCCATGAAGATAGCCCATGATTTAGACCGAAACGCCTCCATTTCTGGGTATTGTAATAAATTAGGTAGACTATCTGTATTTTTAGTTAAGTGAGCGCTCACACATGTGTGTGCAATAAAACAAACTGGAACAGCAAATAATATAAAATATAAAGATACTTTGCAGCACAACAATTGGTTTAGTTTCCATCTTTACGGCCTTGCAGTATTCTCTAGCTAACATGGTTGCCTCCTGCTGATCTACGCCCAATAGCCATATGTCCACCTGAAGTTCAAAAGGCTTTTATAAACGATCAAGAATATATGCTTGTAAGCAGTCTCAATACATAAGCCATGCATATCAGGTAAATAACAGAAGTATATATTTCGATGATACTTCTGTATTGGATAAGGTGATCGCAGGATTGGTTGCGCAGATCCGCACAACTAATAAGTCTAGTGAAACTGAACACAAACATATTCTAAACTAGAAACAAAATAATTCTACATCATTTCATGATACAAGTCAAATAGGCCTTGCGCAAAAGAATTAAGGAGGTGCAAAATCATTGAGAAGCAAACAAGGTTGGACGATCCTATCAATATTAAAAAAACTACTCTAATCACTTGCTCTCTCTCTCTCCCCCTACTATCCATATTAAAAATACTCTAATCACTTGCTCTCTCTCCCTACTTCAAAGCATGGGTAAAGCTAGGAAAAAATAAATAAATAAGGGCCTTAATTTTGTGAATGAACAAATGAACCTGTAGGATGAAAATGGGAATATTTGAGAGCAGATATTAAAAGTGGATGTGATATTATGGGCCTCTATGGAACACAGGAATGAAAAAATGCAGGAATAGAAAAAACACAAGAGCAGGATAGGAATGCATGTGCAAAACTAAAACAAAGGAATGGAAAACAAAGGAAAATTATAGGAATGACCATTTGGATGGGTTGAAGGAAAAGCACAGGTTTTGTTGGAGGATTCTGGGTGTGAATAGTACGTATATCTCATTTGACTACTAAATGTTTTTTATAAGTTCAACATAAGCTTTGAGAATATGTCAACATAGAATACAAATTAGGTGAGCAACTGCTTATCTTCAATTTTTAATTCATTTGATCTCATCCAATACTTCCATCGCGACTTCATGGAAACCTTATCCATCCCCATTCCCAGGTTACCTTCTCTTCCACACCGAAATCTTGGAAACTCCAGCGCTCAAGGTGTACATTCGACTGTTGTTTCTAATAATTATATATAAGCAAAATCTTATAAAATTTTAATATTTTGGAATTATAAAGGAAAAGTCCACTTTTGGTCCCCCAACTCCTCTCGTTTAATTTACATCCATAATCAAAAGAACGGTCTAAGACACATCCTCCAAATATAAAATCATGCAAATCACGTCCTTAGGCAAGTATCATGGGCGGGAAGCAGAGCAGCATGGTGGTCTGGCTCTGGACGAGGAGGCGACGTCCTGAGAGGTGGCGGTGACGACACATGTGGGACCACGGGGGCGCGTTGGGAGGTGGCACCAACTCCGGTTGTGAGTAGCAACGGCAACGAATGCAAGCGAAGGCGGTGATGATGAACCGGCGGAGGAGAGGGATGGAAAGAAGAGGTGAAGTCGCTTGAGGCAAGAGCGATTGGCCAAAACTCCTACGCACCATCCATCCTCCCCTCCCACGAGGAGAACCAAGCTCGCAATGCCGCTGTGCCCATGCCGGCTGCCACACGCGCTTCCACGTTTCCTTCGAACCGATGAGCTTCCTCCCCCATCTTCTCGCGTTAGAACATGTTCCCAAGCACCCTCTTAAGCTTTAGGGGATTTCTCGCCATCAGCTGCCTAGGGACCCATTCCACCTAATTGGTTGTTCACTTCCCACCCAATTGATGATTCACTTTGTGCATATGATCATTGCATGGTAGTAAAGCAAATGAACTACCATGGGTTAGTGGGTCGGCCGAACCACTTGCATCCCTAAGCTCGCAACACCAATGTCTTCCACAATTCTGGTCGAAAGCCGCCGCACTGTCATTCCCTCTCTGGTAAGGCCTGGTTCGATTCCTCTGGTCTAGAGTATCACCCCACCTCCCTCTTGCTTCCTCGATCACTCATTTGAGCTTCCTCGATCACTCATTTGGTCTAGAGTATCACCCCACATCCCAGGTCGCCTTCACCAACGAGTTGTCCTTGCCGCCTCGGGTTCTTCCCAGCCATCAACGTAAGCACATCCGTGCCTGTGAGTTGCCCTCATCTCGTAGCTGCTTGTGACGCGCTCATATTTGAGCTTTAGCCGTCAATCCACTGTAGCTGCTGTAGCAGTGCTGCCCACAGCCATAGCGCAGCTGCTTGCCCGCAGTAGACAACCTCTGACTGTGCTCTTCCCGCCCACGAGTTAAACCTTGGTTGCCATGATCCATTTTGATGCTCGCCGACAGCAACCTTCGCCTTTTTCCACCAGCACAGCTCACTGCTGCCTCCCATGGCGCTGCCCTGCTCTCCCTGTCTCGTTTGCTCACTGTGGGGAAGAAGAAGCAGGCGGCAGCGGCTGACAAGTGTGACCTGTGGCCAACTGGTGGAGGATTGCCAGCAAAAATCCCAGTTTTTATGCCACATAGGACAAAACCGCCCATGATACCTACCCATGGATGTGATTTGCATGGTTCTGACATTTTGAGGATGCGTTTTAGACGGTTTTTGATATCAGAAACGAAAATTAAATGAGTTGTGGGATCAAAAGTGGATCTTTTCCCCTAATTTTAACAAGAAATTTACTGACACAATTTTCATATGGTCAATCTAGATAGTTTTATGTATGTCAATGGTCAAAGTTACAGAAAGTTGGCTGCACGCACACCATGGTGACAAACATCTGCAAACAGAGGGAGTATTAACATCCTATGATGAATATGTTATTAAAGAAACCAACCTTCTGAAATAATACGCCAGCACACTGCAAGCAAGGGTAAAATATCTCATCAGCTCTTGCTTCTCTGATCCAATATTGACTTATACTCCCAAAACGCCTGCGTGGTAAACAAAATACAAGTGACTTGCATATTCAAGAACAAGAAATGACCCTACAGTTCAATGCTCAAATCCAAAGGTTCTCAAGTGAAATAAACCTGAAACACTTCAATAATATAAACAAGAAGATACCTTGTTTTCTTTGGCCCTTGAAGATACCCTGTTATTGTACTTACACGGTTTTTTCCTGCAATATCCATGACAAGTGACCAGTATTCATCCTCATGGCGATTTATTTCATCTGACAACCACACAAACTCTACCCCATCAAGGTCCATGCCAGTTGCTTTCCAAATCTCAATATTGTACAAGCCAACAGTCCGTACTTTATTTAGATTGCCACCAATCTCATAGTCCAACCGGGCAACCCAATCTGCCATCAAGATTTTAACTTTGAAACCAGCTTTAACCATCTTATTAACACTGATTGTCTGTATAATGCCCTGCAGGATGATAACAGATCAATGTGAAATTCATAGTGAATATCGTATTACAAGCTCAAACAATTTGCACACATCAGCATTAATTTGAATGGCATAATGGCATCATCTCATAATCTAAACTGCCGAAAGTAAATTAAAACAGCAGCAAAGCAACGGACTGAGTAGTGCACAAATGATAAGTAAATTGTGCAATCATACAGAATTAACATTTGTCTCAACTCTCAACCATGAACCAACCATATCATCAGAACAAGAACCCTTTGCCCTGAAAGCTAATATTGTCTGGAATACATATAAAGGAAGAACAGTACATTCACAGCTCTCTAAATTTCACTTTCTCCAACCATACAAGTGATGGTGCCTAGTAGTTGCCCATCTGGTATCACCCCGGCTGCGTAGGTGATAACCGTGACGCGTTGGAGGTCTTAGGCGTGTCGCTACGTCCAGGCGCCGTGGTGGCGATTGGTTGTCGGCAAGAAGATAGTGAACAGAGAAAACAGAGGTTTGGGAAGTGTAAGTATTATTCATTGTCTGCCATACAATTGAGTCAGGTTCCCTTTATATACTACTAGATCAATACTTTCCTACTACGAATACAACTCTTATCCTCTCCTAAAGATAGCAAAATATCTATTATTTAAAGTAAACATATAACTAGAAATAGTGTAGGGTACGTAATCCTTAAGCGTTGATTCCGCCCTCCGTCGCTGGTGTTGGAACCATTATCCTGGCTTTGCGACGCTCATACGGAATTCCCTACATAACATCTCTCCCGGCCTTAGCAAACAGCTTGTCCTTGAGCTGAAAAGAAGGATAAGCCATTTTGAAGTCCTCCACTAGTTCCCATGAAGCATCAGCAGGAGATAGACCAACCCATCGAACAAAAACATGCCAAACGTCTCGACGAAGGCTAGCCTTCAAGACCTTTGCAGGAACTGGAATTGCACGACCATTACCCATAGGAGGTGGCACTGGTATTGCTATTGGTGGCGTCCCATAGAACTTCTTGAGGAGACCCACGTGGAAAACATTATGAGGTCGTGATCCTTTAGGAAGTTGAAGCCGATATGCTACTGTCCCAATGTGATCCAACACTTGAAATGGCCCATAAAACCTTGGACCCAGTTTGCCCTTTCGTCGATTTGGCAATGAAGCCACTTGCCGATGAATCAAACGTAACCAGACCCATTCTCCAACCTCATATGCAATCTCCCGATGATGCTTATCATAGTATTGCTTGGCATATTGCTGGGCCTGAAGTAAGCAATCACAGACTTCCTGAGGAAAAACATCACGGTCCTGAAGTTGTGCCTCAACCGCTGCTACTTTTGCAATCCCTTCATCATATGTCTTCAAGGAAGGAGGTGGACACCCATAAACAACCTTGAAAGGGGTATCACGAAGAGCTGTACGATAGGATGTATTGTAACAATACTCGGCCCATGGCAGCCAGTCTACCCAATTGCGCAGTCGATCTCCTATGAGACAACGAAGGTACATGGCAATAGCTTTGCTTACTGCCTCCGTCTGGCCATCCGATTGTGGATGAAACGCTGAACGCATATTAAGCTGAGTACCCGTTAATCTAAATAAATCCTTCCAAAAAGCACTAGTAAAAATAGTGACACGATCACAATAATTGAGTCCATCTGAGATGACCAATTGGTATCAAAGTCACTCACCATGGCTTCCGACACCGCACCATCTCTCTTAGAGAAGTTAAAGGCTAATAGCGAAGAGTAGAAAGTCTTCAACCGTGGCCACCACCGCAGCTCGAGGACAAGCTGCCTCACCGCGATGGGTATAATTTTATGGTCTAATATTGAGGAAAAGTATTGTAGCACGTGTACTGCAACACGGGTATTGTAGCACGTGAGTACTATAGCGCCGCACATATTAGGCGTGGTTTGTTATTTAAGAATATATCTATTACGTGCTTGGTATTATCTATTAGTTAGGTAAGTTATTATTAGATTGGGTTGTTAGAGATAAATTTTCTTATAGATTATTTCTTAGACGTCAAGTTAGGTCGTTCATATAAAAGGGATATCATGTATCTATTATGAATCAAGCAAAGATGAATAAACAAGTGTCTAATCTCTAAAGTCCAGCTGTGGTTGTTCCCTTGACCACCTATTCTAGATCTATTCCTCCCTTAATCGGTGCCCTCTTCACCTAGCGTCGTTCTACTTCAAGTTGTCGTCGTCCAACCTCTCTCCGACGGATAATTACCCTTTTGTTGTGCTAGTTCACAACACCATTAGCTCTAGGTTTAGGTGTGCCAGCTTTTTTTATTTATCTTGTCTTATGTACTAGTAGTTGCCCATCAGCTCTAGGTTTAGGCGGCATGTGCCGGCTTTTTATTTATCTTGTCTTATGTAATCAGACCTTTATCTGAATGGCTTCGTTAATGCAATGGGGGCCATCCTCATTCTTACAAAAAAAGTTGTTCCTTTTTGTTTGCATGAAATCGATGATATGATAAAGTGTCTGCCAACAGATAGAGTATCTGGTCCAGATGGCTTCAATAATATGTTCACAAAAATAAAAAGGTCAATCATTTGAAAAAAAACTTTTGATACAGTTGCACACGGTGATCTAAATATCATGAAAAGAAAAAGGCTTTGCTAGAAAGTGGATTAATTAGGTCTGGCAAGCCCTGCATAATTGTACCTCCTCTTATGTTTTGTTGAATGGTATTCCAGGAAAAATATTTAGTTGTAGAAGAGTTTTCATACAAGGTGACCCCCTCTCACCATTACTCTTTGTATTGGTAGCTAATTTCTGTAAAATTTTGAGAAGAGAGAAATTTTGCTATTCACAAATGTGCATCTTATTTGTTATGAGGAGTCATATACATTTAGATTTAGTTGGGCCTCATGGGCTACATGGGCCACATGGGCTAAGAGAGAGTTTACTAATATGTACATGACTATGTGACTATCGAATAAGGCTATGTGACTAGGATTAATTGCTCTTCCGCATGGACATGAAAGTACACTCCATTTTTTATCTTCTGGTATGCCGATGATGGCTTGATAGTTATGGAAGCATCTACAAAAGAATTATTGTTTCTCAAAGGAATTTTGATATTCTACTTGTTTAACGCCAAATCTGTTCTGGTGCCTCTTAACTTAAGCCCAGATGATATAACTCTACTTGCTGGGCTGTTTAGATGCAAAATTGAGTCCTTTTCACTTACATTGGACTATCACTCTGCATAACCAAACCATAGAGACCAGCACTTCTCTAGTATCGTGGACAAACTCTAGCTTAGGCTTATCTGGGTGAAAGACAAGATATCTATGGGAGAACAATGGAGAACACTGCTCTTTCTTATCTACCTGCTTCATTTGTGTATCTTACATTCTTAATTCTTGGTTCTGAGGTGATCTAGTCATTGGAGAAAACCAAACGTGCTTTTCTCTGCAGTGCCACGCCATTCAGACATGAGGTTCATGCTTAAGGGAATTGTTTGCTTACCTAAGAAGCTTGGTAGATTAGCTGTGATTAATCGAAAAAGACAATGAGATGTTACTGATGAAATTTCTCAAAAATCTCTATGACGGTCAAAAGATTCCTTGGGTGAGCTGATTTTACTACCAGAATTCAACTCCGAATGCTCAGGTAAACAAGGTCCATTTTGGTAGAACCGTGGAAGGATGTTCTCAAGCAGTGACAATTGTGCAGAGCAATTACCATAGCAGAGAATGAAATGAGGTATATATTATTTTGGTCTGATCTATGGCTTTCCTCTGTGCTGTAGCATGACTATCAGCAACTGTTTAGTTATTCTATAAAGAACAACAGTTGTGTTTCAGAATTCTTCACTAATAGAGAAGACTTACAGATGCTCTAGCATCCTTTCCAAATAATTTGCTAGTCAACTGCTACAAGAGTTTCAGGTGAACTTGCCTGTGGTACAGGTTATTCTATGGACGCATGGGCTTACATCTGGAATTCTGCTAATTTCAGTACTTCAAAGGATCGTAAGCACTAGCAGGTGTTAAACCTAACTCACTCTTACATGAGTGGATACGCAAGCTTAGAATCCTCATGTGGATGCTACTCATGAGAGAACGTCAACACCAGGGGGTTGCTGAGTAATAAAGACATTTTCTGTTGGATCTGATCTTTGTGATGTGCTTTTCAGCAGCATAGATGATCAGAAGCCGATTTATTAACTGATGTCATTATTACTCAGCAGCCGACTTATCCTGCCTAGGCAGCTACCTAGCCCACCTAATCGGCAATTAGTCGCCGCCAATCTGCCGCCCGCCTAGCGCCTAGCGCCTTAATGAACACTAGCCAATAATATTATTTTTAGTAGAGTCCTCTTCCATTGCTTCCCATAAAAAAATAGAATCCTCTGCACTAATGTCCCATGGCAAGGACGATGATTCAAATTCAGCACTTGCATACGTATCAGTTGCCTTCCAATCTCTTTACCCAAGTCCAGTTTTTAAGAATACATTATACGCCACCACATATTTGTCTATGAAACACATTAGTTCAACTTTACTTCCTGAATCCAAGTGGTGTATAAAAGTAGTGGTGTATAAAAGTAAATTGTAGTGTTCTTTTGGATTGTTTTGCAACCCAACTCATTGTACATTTGGGCTAAAACTTGTTTAAAAACTTCAAACCACAACTGCTGCATCAGGTTGCACTGCATTAAGAATTAATGACTCTGGCAAATAAAACCCAGTACAAAACATTTTCGATGCATCAAAAGATTTACTTTTTGAAAACAAGTACTTACTAAAAAATAGATCTAGATTAAGCTATCCCAATACTTCCTATACCTGGGCTATGTGCATCGAGGGGGAGGGATCACACCAAACATAGCAAATGGGGGCAGTTTTCTTCTTTAATAGCAGCCTGAGCTCATATTCATCGACACACTCCTCCCCGATGCTCCTCAGTGTTTCAAACATTTGGTCAAAGCGCCCGCCATCCCTGGACACGAACTCCAAGTTAATGTGCCATTATTACAAATCTTGGGCCAAGATTAAATTTTGAAGCAAGCAAGGTTACCTGATAGAGTCGAGAGAAGAATCAGCTGAATTCTCCATGGTGGCAAGATGGTGCTGCATGACCCAGTTTGGTTCAGAGATACAAGCATGCCTGGAAGGAGCTCCGCTTTAGCAACACAAGTCCACGGCAATAAACAAGATACAAGATTGTGCAATCTGACAGATGCCCCCCTTTTCCCGTTCTCATCATGAGTTCGTGAGATTCTAGGTACTGTGATGAATAAAATAGCTCGTGGAGGACTGTAGGCCCCTGCTCCCTTCTAGAACATGGCTTCATCTACTTCAGTGAGATAGGCAGAACCATGACAAATTTACTTACCTGCTGTTACTTTGTAGCCGGTGCATTTCTTCCAAGGAATCTTCCGGCGGTGCCAGCCGACGGTAGATGTAGCGAAGCTGCCGTGGCATGTGGGAACGGCAGCGAGGCGCGGTGAAGGCCTGGATGGACAGATCTAGCAGGCGTTTGGTTCCCTTGCCCACCAGGGCAAACGCCCGGGCTAACATTGC
Organism: Bonia amplexicaulis; assembly: GCA_036346245.1. Taxonomy (NCBI): domain Eukaryota; kingdom Viridiplantae; phylum Streptophyta; class Magnoliopsida; order Poales; family Poaceae; genus Bonia; species Bonia amplexicaulis. Next base: position 25,648,244 of record CM070739.1, read on the forward strand.
TTCGGCCAATCGGCCTCCACACGGGAGTGCCTAACCCAGACGCGGCCGGTTAACCCGGCGTCGCCGCTTTCGTGCCTGCCTTCGTCGACGCCGATCAGCACCGTCAGCCGCCGTCGCCCAGGGGTTAGCCGGTTAGGATGGGGGCTGAAATCGAGTAGTACGGGATACTCGTAAAACCCTGCTGCTTTTATAGTAACAGGCATCGGAATTGACGGTAGGATGGCAATCTTGCCCGATAGCCCGATTATCCGGAGGCAAAAACCTAATAGATGTCTATTAGGCTGCAGGTAATAGTTTTTAGCAGCGCTTCATGATTTTTAGTTATGGATTTTAAGATGATAGAGACGTTAATATGAACGACGCATATAATTTTAAACTTGAAAAGCCGTTTAGATAAGCTATGTTGTTTATTTTGATTTTTGGAGAAGTCAAAACCAAAAACCAAAAACAGACCTGATAAAGATGTGTTGCTTCTTTAATGCCCACGGGTATGTTCACGAGGTAATTCTCTTCCCAACAAACAAATGGGCGCAGGCACAGAGCGCTTCACCCGTGCCCGCTCTGCCTAATTACTCGGCAACCTCAACTGACTAGTGGGCCCAAGACTAAAACCCCTAGGCCCACCCTCGTTCCCCAAACTAGAGATTTTGATATTTCTGTCCCCCTACAAATCTTGATTTACATAACTAGCCTCCCCCCGCCGCCATAATTTGCAGAACTGGCCCCTCCTGAGCACCTGCCTCTGGTATCGGGCGTGGTAGGTCACGTACCCCCGGTGTCGAGCGCGGTAGGAAGCACTGTAGCAAATTTTCAAAAAATCCATTTAAGTATTTAAATATAGCAAAAGAGCCCTAAAAATTATAATTTTTTTTGTAAAGCCTTCCGACATAGCGTACTTGCTTGTGTAATTTTTAAGGTTTAAGAAGTCGAGCCGAGGCGACAACTAGGCGCTACCTAGGTGTTCGGCGATAGTAAAATCCGGATTTCCATACAATTCAATAGTAAAATCCATAAATAACTAAAATTTGAAATAAATTAAATAAAATGAGCAATTTAGTTTCCATAAAAATTCCTAAATAAAGTCCCTAAATAAATATAATTTAGAATAAAAATCAAATAAATCTTAGCAATTGGATTTGTATAAGAATTCCAACAAAATATAACTGAAATTTGGAATAGAAAATGAAATAAAATTAGCGATTTGATTTCGATACAAATTCCAAGGTAAAATTCCTAAATAACTATAATTCATAATAAATGTTAAACAAAAGGCGGCTATTAGAGTTGTATACAAATTCCAACCAAAGATAATTGAAATTCAAAATAAAAACAAAGAACAATTATAATTTAATTTACATACAATTCTAAAGTAAAATCCCTAAATAACTAAAAAATTGAATAAATTAAATAAAATTAGTAATCTGATTTGTATACATATTCCAATAAAAAACAACTAAGATTTCCAATAAAAATAAAAGTTGTAATATGGATAGTATGCATGGTGTTAGAGGAGACCATGAAACAGTAAATGGTGTCGATCTATCCAACAAGAAGACATTGACCCACCGGAAAGCGAAGTGCCGTGACGGTAACCGGGGAGATAAAAACAATGTTGTGTTGCTTGCCTTAGTCGTTCAACGAGGATAATATCGTGCTACTCGCCGAAGTAGTTAAAGAGAAAGGCTAGAGTGAAAGGAGCCATGACGGCGAGTGGTGAGTGTTAGCACTATGTAGAAATTAGTGGCCAAATAAGCTCGATGGTCGAAAAGCTTTGGCAGAGAGGAGATGAAGCTTAACATTGGAGATGAGCTATAGACGATATGGCGCCATTAGGTAGCTAGGAGTGTAGCATCATTGGTGAGGGCACGATGTCATTGACGATGACGAGAAGATTATTCATATCGTTAGACAATGACTAAACCATACATGTCGCATTAGTAAAGATGGTAGGTCACTATGGTTAGTGAGAAAAGCATAGCGTTGAATTTGCCAATGTCAAAGAGGAGGAGCGACCGACACGGCACGAGAGAAGAGGACACTGAGCACGTATAACATAATGCATGTGATATACATATATGCATCTATACGAAATGGAAGCACGACCGTACAAAAGCAAATGAGCAAAGAGTTTATAGTAGAGATGGTGCATCCATAGGGGGTAGGCTCAGGGCTACTGAAGAGAGCGTGACGGGTGTCCCCAACCGGGATCAGCGATGGTTGCATGTGTACACGTGTTTGATGTTGTAGAGGTTAGTATTGAGCAATAATTGAAGAAAAGTAGAAAGTAACTATGTGATAGAGTATTGTATAAGAAGAGGTAGCAACATATTATTGGAGGTTGAACAAGATTTGAGCGTGTTGTTGGAGATTGAAGCAAAAAAGTTGTAGCGTCGAGAAGAGAGAGAAGACTATTGTCTCGGTGGGGCAACCGACATGTGAGGAAATATAAATTCAATGTAGGTCACACTTGGTGTATTGGTGTATGTGTGAGCAAGGTACTCTGATATCATTTAAACTAATAAGACAATTTGTGGCACACATAATTAAAGTATGCTTTGAAAAATAAATAGAGGTGCTTGTGTATGCATATAGTTTGGAAAAGAGTAACCAATGGAAGAGGAATATAGGCATACCACTACATGATCCATACATGATGGATAGTGCTTACATTTCTAAGAATCCAACAACTTAGTATGCTCAATGATTTTCTTCGATCAAAGCTCAAACTTCAATTACATTTCTCAAGTTGTGTTTCCCTTTAAGCTCCTATTGTCATTTCCAATGGTTGCGATGACTTCAAATCCTAAATATCTACAATGTATATATAAATATATTCTCAAATATCTAAGTTATACTATTTGATACTACAAACTTCAAAACAAACTTAGCCACGTAAATACATGGGCCATCCTATTAGTTTCTAAGTGTTCTAAGGATGTTACAAACTCATGTTGTACTTCAAAGTTAAAACTCCTACCTGCAAGCATCATTAAGAAACTGATCTCTTACAGGTGTTGGTTTCTAAGTTTCGACGAACATGAGCACCTCAAACACAGAGAAAGTAAACACATGTAACGCGGCTAGGGGTGAAAAATAGATACAAATTATTCATATTATCTAGTTACCGTATTTGATAGGATAAGAATATGGTTTAACAATTTCTCTTGTATTCATACTCAAATTCATATAAAAATATTGATATGAATATGATATGAACTTTTACCATCCGAAATGTTATTTTATCCATGCTATTCGTAGTCGGCAAAGTAATATATATATTTTATTGCAATATGACTAATTAGTCGGACAAGTTTTTAAATTCAATGTGAATTCGTATTTTAGGTGAAGTAAATTAATTAGAATGACTAAGTATGACTGTACGAGGATAAAATGTCATTAATATCTTTATATTATATAAGTTATGAGAATATCCGCATCTGACTGAATTAAGTAGATATTTGATTAAAATTTGTATTCATTATAATATTTAATTTGAAAAAAATAATAAAATGCTATTCAATTTATATTCGATCAGTTCCCACCCTTAAACACAGCAACACAAGCTGCAAATAAGAAAGGAATCAGGGCGTGCAGTGCAGTATCAGGGCGTGCAGTGCAGTCCTGATCGTGCCCAGCGTACTCCATCCCAGCCCAGTCCAGTCTGCCTCCCCAACTCCCAGCCCACCCGGCCCAATCTCTAGCCGCACGACATACAGCGGAGAAACCAATAAACCAACGTCATCCAGACGGCCTCCCGTCCTGTGATTCTCATCCACGCCGTCCATCCAACCCGGATCCGGACTCCACCCACCAACCCACCGCTCATGAATCGGCCAGAAAAAAGAGACCCTTCCGTCCCGTGCCCTGCTGTGTTCTACTACTAATCCAGTAATCCATCCCCTCTCTCTTCGCCCCCGCCTCCAGTCTTCCCCCAAAAACTCCCCTCCGCTTCGCTCGTTCTCACTCTCGGCTCCCTCCTTTCTCCTCCCTATTCTAATTAAGCGCCAAACCGGGGGCATTTGAATTGGCCGCGGCCTCCGATTCGAGCGCGTTCTCGAACCTTCTGGAGCCCCTCTCTCCCCTAGGGTTTCGTTCTGCCTCCCCCTCCCTCGCGCGGCCATGGGGGGCGCCGCGGCGTCGCCCCAGGCGGCACCGGGGAAGCGGCTGCGCGGTGGCGGCGCGGGGATGAGGCGGGTGGCGGAGACCGTGATGGCTCTGGCCGCGGCCGGGGAGGTGAGGGAGGAGGAGCCGACGGCGGCGGAGCGGGCGCTCGCGGCCGAGGCGCGGAGAGGCTGGCCGCCGCCGTCGCCGGTGGGGCGGTGCGGCCGAGGATCTGTTCCCGGGGAGTCGGTGCGCGCTGTCGTCGAGGATCTCGGGCTTAACAGGGCCAGGGACCCCGCCGCCCTGGGATTCCGCCCGCCCAAGGCCTCCATCGCCGACAGGCTGATGCTTACTAAGCGCAAGGTTTGGCAATTCTCTATTTTCGCTTCCACCAGTTTAGTGGCCTTGTGGTGAAGTAATACTAGTGGCGAAAATTGAAGCAATCTGGTGATGATTGCGATGTGAGAATGCTCGTGATCTTATAGAACTTCGTTTGTTAGGCTGACACTGCTGCTCGCAAGGCACAAACTATATCCTGTGAATGCTACTTTAATTAATAGTTTAAACTTAGATATTTCTTGGAAAACTGCTCATATTTTGGTATGCTTCATTTACTCCTGTTGTTGTTTAGTTCGATGCGTTTTATTTGCCCTTGCAGAGTTGCTGCCTCCGAAGATAGATTTACTTCTGTCATGCATATGTTTTGAGTAAATATTTAGCTTTCCGTTGCACGGCACCTTATGGTTTCATGATTGTAAAATTAGTATGTATGGGAATTTAGTGTCTTAGTGGATTTGCTTCCAACTATCTGTAAGGGTGGGTCTCGTTGAATTCATTTACTATTATTATTTTTTGAGACTGAGAATTCATTTTTTTATTGTGTGGATGTGATTTTTCTACTCAGCATTGTTTTCACTTGGTCTTTCGGTTATGAACTGCGATTACGTCTGTCTTGTCAATTAATGATATATTGCTTCATTAGCTAACTGTTCTGACATTATCTAACAATAATCTAGTTGTGAGTTGGTGAGTTCACCCTGGTTACCTGTGGTCTATGCAAAACTTATTGTATATCTGTCAATTGACCATTTTGGTTATCTTCTATCATTTTATAGATGGAAGAAGTCAAGGAAGCTCCAGTGCAACCAACAACTAGCACACCTCAAACAACTGTCTCAAATGGAACGGCTGAATTCCAAGGTTTTCATGGGCCTCCCATGTTCTCTGCTGGAGCTCTTAGGAATCCACCAGCTGTTGCAGCCTTGCCTGCTAGTGCCCCAGTAACTTCTGCCTCCATAGTGGTCTTGAAACCGCCTGGACCATCTCCTGTAAAACTAGTCACCAACCCTTCAGTTGTTGCACTACCTCATACTGGTCAACCACATCTTAAATTGGACAAAGGCGTTAATGGTCCTCTGAATTTAACACAAAGCGAAGGTAGTGCTCCATATTCTTATCCACTGCATCCATTATTCATGTTTTTTGCATTTTTTTATTGAGTTAGCACTTGTTATTTTATATTGACATAAATAAGATGCTAGCTTGGCCCTGGAAGAATGCCTAAGGTGCATATGGCCTCACATATAAATGTTTTGTATCGTTCACTTTACAAACATGATATACACAATTTTTATACCAAGAGAAATACACTCTTTCTTGGAGTTGGTCATTAGAGGTGCAGAAATCACAGAAACATGAATTTTACAGTTTATATAACCGCCAGTGTGGTTAATAGAAACCTCAATCTGTCATGTGGCATTTACATCGCTACCCGAACAGTCTTCCTTAAGATGTATTTATACTTACTTGCTTACATGTTGCTTTCTCTTGAGTCTAAAAAAATTCTCGCGTTCTCTGTTGTGTCTAATTTTTTTTTATTTATATGTATAGTCTCTATTATAAAAATGATGCCTTCTGATTCTCCTAGCCCAGAAACTAATTTGGCCGTGTTATCCACTGCTGCAGCGACTGTTGGCCACTTGAACAAATCACTTCATAGTACATCTGCTAGGTCCAATCTAAATTCTGTACAGAGTTCCAATCAGATGATGAAAAATCAGTACACAAAGGCAGTGGCAATTCAAGTTGCGACAGGAAACCCTGTTATAGACCATCAGGCTACACCAGGAACAGCATCTGTTCCTTCAAAACCTATTTTTGCTAACCACAATGAAATAGCGAAAAATGTTCAACACATTCTGCACCAACCTGCTAATCACCCCAGCTGGACTCCACCCTCAACTGAGTACATGCATGCTCGCTTGGACTGCCAAATATGCAAAAATGCTATCACGGATGCAGACAGTTTGCTTGTTTGTGATGCTTGTGAGAGGGGAGCACACATGAAATGCCTTCAGCATTATGGTAATAAAGGTGTTCCTAAAGCTGAGTGGCATTGTCCAACATGCCTGGCCCAGAGTAAGGGCAAACCCCTGCCACCAAAATATGGCAAGGTTACAATAACTGTTGTAGCTCCAAAGGCTGGTCCACCTGGTGTTGGTGCACAGTTTTCTGATCAGGGAGCAGCAGAAAACACGACTGCAAAGGAAAATCATCAAAAGGTGGCTGCAAATGGAAATCTTATCAAGCCAAAATCCATGCAAGCTGGCAGCACTGTATACAACAGTACTGTATTGGCTCCAAATGCTGCTACTGCTGGTTCACAATCACAATCAATTTCTATCTCCAGACTTGCAAAGGGAAATGTGAATAATGCTGAAACATCTAATGAAAAGCAAGGAAGTGGGCAACCATGCAGTAGTACAGCATTGCATAATGTGAAATCCCCTGATGAACTTCAAAGTAGTGAATTGGCTACTGGCAGTAGTACTGGAACTCACTCAGGGAAATCTCATAATGAAAAAATGAGCAGTGGATTAGCTTTGCACTCTGTGGATTCAGCAAATGATACCGTGCATGGGCAGCAATCTACAGTAATTTCCGGGCTAAAATTTTCAGATAATTCTTTTGTTGTTGCTGCTGAAGCAAAGATCAAGTCCGAAACACACACTGAAGCTCTTCTGAGCAGAGATGTGGAAATGGTTGATAATATTTCTACTGAAGAAAAGACAGGCACTCGAGCAACCTCTGAGCCAGATACAACGAAAGATGTGGAGAACTGGAGATGATTACCAACACTGGAACACCAATAGATGTAGGCAGCAATGTTGGTACTGAAGAGAAGGTCCACACTGAAGCAACCTCCGAGCCACATAAAATCAAAGATGTAGAGATGACTACAAACACTGGATCACCAATAGATGAAAGCAGCAATGTTGCTACTGAAGAGAAGGTCTGAACTGGTGCAACCTCTGAATCACATACTATTGAAGATATGGAGATGACTGCCAACACTGCAACAACAATAGACCAAAGTAGCAGTGTTGCTACTGAAGAAAAGCCCCAGTCTGAACCAACATCTGCAGTCAAAGATGCGGAGATGGCCACCAACGCTGGAATACCAACAGATCAAACACAGCAAGCAGATGGATCAACTGAAAATGGAGTAAGAGAACCTCCCAATGAAGAAGCATATAAAGGCAAATCTGACTGTAATGCAATGTCAGGTCATCATATCACCCATCAGGTAATTTCAAATGGAGTGTTACATCCGAAGGGTGAGGCTTTATGCAGTCAGGAGGGTGAAGTTGTAAGTGCAGCACCTGGAGAAGAAGCCAACTAGATTCAGATATTAGGTTGCATCCAAGTTTCTTTTGCAAGGTGTGTTTCTAATCTAATCAGTTGTTACAATAGATGATGCTAGATCAGTTGTTACAATAGATGATGCTAGTCATGTCGGTAAATTTACTCTGTAAAGAAAATTGATTGTTTCCTTATATATTTGATTTAGGGTTAATACTAACTCTTAAGAGTAGTGAAAATTGATTCATCTGGTGCAACTGTGTCATTCATAACTTAATGAGAGCCTATTTGAACCCTCATGGTCTAATATGAGCTTGAGAACTTATGTGACCAATATTTCTTGCACCGCTTCATGATTCAGAAATTTGTGTCTGAGCTTATCTTTAATTTTTAGCAGATGGAGTTATCGTGAATTCACCAGTAGTTTGGTTAACAGATGATCATATAGACATGAGTGATTTCACATAACTACAAGTGTATTGACATAGGTATTGAAGAACTACATATTTAATAACCTAGTTCAAATAGCTACAGATTTAGTGTTATTGTGTATCCAAGAACTACAGGTTTTAACCTTACCGTTCATTGCAACATATCCTGGCAGCCATAGGCCACTTGTAGACTCGCATAAGCTCTGGCCCATGCAAAATTGTTGCACACATGGACCTGTGGTGGGAATAGCAACATAGATCCAATAACAGAACACAAGCACGCCAACATACACCCCATTCCCTCGTGACCTGCCTTGGTACTGCGAAACCCTAGCTGCCGGTGCTGACTTGCGGGGGTTAAGATGGCGCATGTGGGTAGATGCTTGGGAGAGGAGCCAAGATCTTATGCGAGTTCGCAGGTGGGCCATGGTTGTCAGGACCTGTTGCAATGGACTGGACGATTAAAACCTGTAGTTACATAATATGTAGCTTCTCGAAATAGGTTATTAATTATGTAGTTCTTTGATAGTTATGTACTTGTATCAATATATCTGTAGTTTTGTGAAATTTAATTATTCTATAAACATATGTAGTTTCTGTGCCTCTTCTTTATACTGAATTTCTTTGCAATTGCCAGTTTGTCACAATCCTGAATTCCATTGTGTTTGGTTGAAGATATTTGAAGTTCACATAAATCAATAAGGACGCTGTGGTGATATTTATTTATGCTTTGATCAAATGATGCGATTGGTACCAACGCCATCTGTTCTCTTTCTTTCACATTCCAGGAACAAAAGCGTCACACTGAGCCATGGTTGTCACAGCGAAGTTGGCGACCACGGCGAGTGAGAGGCGTCTGGATGCCTAGGCGACGCCTAGGCGAGGCCCGACGACGCCTAAGCAAGTGGCAAGGCGACGACGGACGTATAAACTACCACGTGCGTAACTACGTATTATCTCCGCCTCTCTCTCGCGTCTCTCGATCTCGTCTCCCTCCCGACGGCCGCCCGCCTCCCTCCTGCCGCGCCACCTCCTCCCTCGGCGACTCCTCCCGACGCCTCCCGCGTCGCCTCCCTCCCGTCGCCTTCCTCCCCGGCGGCGGGCGACGTTGGAGGGAGGTGGCCGGAGCACGGGAGGAGACGGCGTGGAGGAGGAAGGCGGCGGGAGATGGTGCGGTCGGAGCATGGCCGGAGAGGAGAGGGATGGACGGTGTACCTGAAGATGAAGGGTAGCCTCTTTCTTTATGATGCTCTGCATTGTTTTGTAGTGATATCTTGTTAGGTTCTAGACTGTAGTTTGATTATCTGATGTAAAATCTTCTAGATGGTCTGATTAAACCTGTATTAAACCTGGAATGCTTCGCCCATGGCTGCATCGACGTGTCCGCGCTACTGTACCTCTATTGCTCGCGCGGTTCACCTGCTTTTCCGATGAGCCCATGGCCTTTTGGCACATCGCTCTGCCCACGTGGGCTGGCTTCCAGTGGAATCCGTCCGTCGCACCATTGGCTGCGCTCCATTCGTCGGTTCAGTTGCTGTTGTGTGTTCGGCCTCAGGCGCAGGGTCGGACTTCGTGAGTGCGTCTGCAGATGGTTTGGCTTCCACGTGCCTCTTCGGCTCCTGCTTTCGCCCCGGTTCGTGCGTTGCTCGGCTTGTGCTGTGTTCCGACTAGTCTTGCTCGTGCTTCCAGTCTTCTGAGCTTACATTGCTGCCCTGCTTACACTTTTAGAATCACGAGATAAGGGTTAAATATGAGCATCATCGATTTGTAAAATATATTAACAAATATAAGACTCATATTATAAGTAGGAAACATAGACTTTAAACATTTGAAAAATACATTCATAATGTATAATCTCATGTTACAAAGATTCAACACATGAGCTTCAACTATTTACAAACACATTTGTAAGTACAAGCCTCATGCTAAGGAGAGCTAGAAGAGGTGAGGTTGAGCTATCAACACATTATGAGACTCAAGTGTCAGATCCCAGATTTTACTATCTGGAATCCTCTGTGATTTAATGCACTATTCCCTGGATCAGTAGATAGTGCTCACAGTTACAGAAAATGAATATCAAATACATACCATGCGGAAGCATAAATAAATTAGTAAACTTACTCATGGGCCAATTAGGCCGAAATCAGTAAATTGCAGCAGCGGAAGAACGAAGCACACGGGGGAACCCTCAGGACGTGCCCACAGGCAGCCAACTGGAGGTTCGCGACATAGCCCTTGAGATCTTCATCTTCTTTATCATCATGACCAAAAGTATTGCTGTGGCGTAGTGACCTGATTCTTGATTCTGGATTTGTTGTGAGAGCGAGTGTGAGCACACTAACCACCGTGTTCATGAGCCAATACACAGAATGCAAATAAATAATATGCAAGGCTTATCAAAGGAAAGGCTCGGGTTGTTTTATTTGCCAGAAATTGCTCTTCGTATTATTCTTTTTATTTAATCATGGTATTATTATCGCTGACTAAAACTCCGAACAACGAGTATCATCACTTATCTAATCCACCGATTAGGCACTTTCTATGCTATCACCCACCATCTGATCAATCCAGCCATGGGTGTTTAATTCTCACATAATCCTAGCTTCCCCATAAATTTACTCTTCCAATCTTAAATTTCACCAAAATCGTATAGTCCTGATCTCGATCCACCAGTTACTAACTTGTTATCTACTCAATTTATTTATACTCCAATGTATTTACCTGCGACCCAACGATCAGATGATTTCTATTGCATTATTCAGAATATTAAATAATCAAATCGAAGTTACCAATCACGCACATGAGCCTGAATATCCACCGCCAATTCATAAATCCAATCTTAGGCTCATTAGACAACAATGTAATTAGCTCCTCATTCAAGTGGAAATCTGGTGCCCTATCTTTTGTATCCACCGATATCTGTTGTGTCGCAAATTCCTGAGAATCCAATCTTGTAATTGCTATCCACCAACTCCTCACCTCTGAATTCTAATGATTCTCTAACCTGGTTATTTCTTTTAATCCACCGAGATCATTCGTACCAGTACTTTCTAATCATTCAATCCTTTCTGCTGATCATCCAAAACCATAATAAGCTTTTTCCATAATCAACCTTATTTGTCACTAATTTTCTCTAACCAATTCATCAATATTTCTCCGCCGAGAATATCATTAATCAAGTTTATACTCCAATTATCATATCTCCAAATTCCCTCAAATTCAAATCATTCATCTGGGTCTAATCCTACTAATCTCATTAACTCCAACAATTATCCTTACACTTTTCTAATTCCCAAAATCATTGGTCCAGATTATACTCCGGTAATCATTATTATTCCCCCGATATACCCAAAAATTCAATTCCTCCTTCTAGTATTTTGATCAAGTCCTATCAATCACATTATTCCCAGCCTCTTCCAAGAATTCATACTATTTGTCCGTATCGTAATTCCCGTAATTTCCCTTGCACTTCCTAATTCTCCAAAAACCATTTAAATCATCCATTTTGTCATATCATTCCATTTAAGCTCTACCAATCTATTTCTCCTAAAACTCTTTCTATCGTTCCCCTTTTACGATCGACATGAATCCACCATCTTTATGCGTTTACCACAAACAACCATCTTCTATTCTTACGACTCTATTTATTCTTCCTGACATCTTATTTTATGAGAAGTGTTATCATTGTTTTGCTTTTGAAATACAATACATAGAAATTCCCTGAGACTTAGCAGTTTGCACAAAACATAATGTGTACGAGAATGCAATAACAGTAGCAATTCAGATTCCATCCACCGTTACATGGCATCTGCACCATATGCATAATCTTTCAGCGCTATAGCCGCTTAACTTATCACTGGGGCGACACCCAGGACAACACAAATCAGGGCCTTGCACTGCCCTCCACTTTTCCATTCCCACCCACAAAGTTTTTAAAATAGAACTATATCTGGTTAAGTTCCCATGTCCGCCCATGACCGTGGGCACGGCTATTCGAATAGTTTTGACTCTGCAGAGTTTGTACACTTTCACCACAAGCGATAATCCACCTGTTGCCCCACTGGATTCCTTGGTCAGGTGGTCAAATAGATTATCACATGACTGTTTAGGATATCTAGTTCCACTAGTCATCTCATCCTATGGGCTGTTCCCACTTGCGGTGGGTCCCATACGTTGCACGGGATGTTCACCACGGCTACTAGCATTATGCGGGCTCCACTCCCCCAATGCTAGTACGACCGGTGAACGCCACCCTCCACTTGGTGTCCCTTTAGGCCTCCTTTGCCCTTGCATATCCACGTCCATCCACTACCGGTGAGATGAGTCGGGGAGTTTCGATACCCCTACTTAGCCAAGTTGTAATTTACAGACATGTGGTTGCACTGTTTTACGTGGGAGATCATGACAAGATTCAGTCCTTAGTATTACCTGGGCGGTTCTACCACACTCCATATTTGTGCTCCCACCGCATCACATACCAGCCCCCAAACCATCCGCCCAGATATTCAAGCAAGTTGGGGTTTTTGGGAGCATAAAATAATCATCTCCAACACATATTCCAGTCATTATCACCATGACTGCCCAAACCAGTTTCTCATGATTGAAAATGATGCTTGGGCGTTCTCACGCCCATGAATATCTATGCAGTACTAAGCATGGCATATAATTACGGACTTATTTTCGAAAGGTTACAATTATAATTTTTGCTAGGGCGACAAGGTTCGCATAACCAATATTCAAAAGGGGGTGTAATATTAATCAAGACAAACAATAGGCATATAACTAGAATCTTGAATTAAACATGTAGTTGCATATAAAATTAATAGCATGCAATTTGATAATTTAAACAAAAGTAGTTTGCAGAAAATGTAGGTTCAACATGATCAAAGTATTGACTCGCCTGGCGCGGGTTTTACCGCGGTCTTGAGCTCACACAATGCTTTCTCGGGAGCTTCTGGTCTTGATATTCACTTTGCTCTTGATTACACTTGATCTCTCGATTCTTCAGGACTCCAATTCCTAATTACGTGCTAAACGACTGAACACGAATAAAAGCAAATAACTCAAAAGATCCAAATAAAATCCGAATAAATTCATTTTTATCTTTGTTATGAGTTAATGGTGATTTGAGGCAAGTTCGACAGTATAATACAATGACTCGGTCTTTATGTTAATAACTTTCTTTTGTTATTTTTATATTTATCAAGGAAGTTCTATGAGCTAGGTTAGACCTATGAATCAGTATGCAAGTTTTAGCGAAGCATTATTTTGTCGAGCACTAATATTTAGGGCATATGCTAGATATAAATGATATATACAATCTTTAGCTTACCGAGTTAATTTTTAGAACACGTGTTGAAAGCATTTTATGGTGCGACATTTTATGTACACTTACTTATTACTAGGCATATCTTATTTTGAATTAGGATCTATTGGTTCGGGTCCTAGCTTGCTATATTCAATCATGCCTAACATTATTATTTAATAAATCTAATGTTAAGATTTAATTAATGGCACCATTTTTGTCTACACCTTGGTTGGCATTAGGCTTAGCTTTATTTTTGGTTTATTCACCTAGGCAAAGTTTTTCATACATGGTCATCTTGCTGTTTTGATTAAGACCACTATCAAAATTTATTTAATGATAGCAGGTTAAATGGTAATGCATATATTCTAATTATGGTTAATCTTTAATTGGAAGCTTTTGCTTTTATAGTTAAACATATTATTCCATTTATTTCCCTTTTTAATTCTATCTGAAATATCTTTTTAAGTTACATTTGAATACTTAACTAAAGTCATCTTTTATTTGTGACTTTAATTAATAGCTAACCTTTACTTAAATATTCAAGTCATAAATATGATTATTAATCCAATATGAAACCTTAATAATCCTAGTAGGATTTTATTAGCCTCTCTAAATTATTATTTTTTTTAAATTCAAATGAGCTTCAAAAATTATGATTTTGGTTCCATTGGACAGATCTTGAATTTAGATGAATTTAAAAATTTCTATCAGTCGATTTGAAGTTAAAATAATCAAGCTATGACAGTAGGACCCACCTCAATTTTCTTTCCTTTTTCTTTCTTCTCTTTTTATTCTCTCTCTCCTCTTTTTTTTCCACCGACAGCCCTGGCTTCTTCTCCTCCTTTTCTCTGTTCTCCTTCCGCCGGCAGCTCTCTCTCTCCTCCTAGCTGTGCCGAGCCCAGCCGCCCGACGCCTCGCTTGGCTACCTTTCGCCCGGCCGCTCACATTCTGCCGCTCCCGTCGGTCTTGACTTCCGGCCCAACTTGGTGCCGACTACTCCTCCGCCACAAGCATGGTGTCATGCCTCACGCCGAGCCGCGCCTCGGCCGACCTCCTCCAGCAGACCACCGCCGGTCGTCGCCTCGCCACGCCCGGCCATGCGCATGCATGCACGGCTCTTGCCGAGCCGCCGCCGCCTCGCTCCCTCTTGGCGCTGCCGCCTTGGTGCTCAACTCGCCCGCGGTCTTCCTCGCCTTGTTGCCGCCGCGCTTAGCCGCGCTTTGCCGTCGCTGCCGAGCTCGGCCGCGAGCATGCATGGCTCGGCTGCATGCACCGCCGATCGGCCTCGTCGGCTCCGCCATCTCGGTGCCGCCGTGCCGCAACGAGCCTCCGCCGCTCCTCTCTCTTCGTCCCTGCCGACCGCCACCGGCGAGCCGCCGCCGGCAAGCGACGCCGCATCTGACGACTCGGCCTCGCCCGCCGTGTCACGGGCATGCTTGCCGCCGGCCGCCCATCGCCAGTTGCGCCCTAAGCCGCCCCAGCGACGCCGCTGCCGGCCACCATCGCCTGCACTCGCCACCTCTTGCGAAATCGCTCAAACGACCTTGCATGCAAAAACTACTTGTATGAATGGGTTGCTCGTGCGTTGAGGATTGCAATGGTATGACATGCATCAAGGGATTTGCGATCTTTGGTGCTCATTGGAAGGAGAGAAGGACATGAAGTTGTGTTCTTGGTTGGGACTTAGGAAGAAATGGCAATGGGTCGCTCGATCACCGGACAAGAAATGACAAGGAGCAGAGGGTGGCAAGTGGGAGTGTTCATTGGGCAAGAGATAAATGGCTAGGTGGTCATCTTGGATGGGAGAGGTGGCGTGGTGATGTGAAAAGGCGTGAGATGAATGATTCAATGGGACTAAATAAATAGGATGGTGGCTGGGTATTGATAGTGGGATGTAAGTGAAGAGAATAGAAGTGCAAATAGGATGAATGGTTCAGCTGGGCATATAAAAGTGAAAGGCAGTAGTGTGTATTAGCAGTGAAGAGGTTGTAGCAATTTTTAGATTTTGAATTTTTAACTTGAATCCCTAGTTCATTTTTAAGATTACCGATTTTAGTGTAATTATTTAGATGCAGTTGTTGGATTTTCGGTTTAAGGCTAAAATTTAGATTTTAGTGAAATTTTAAAATTGGTTTATATTTTTTTACACTATTACTATTTACTTTGCATATTACTTCTCATTACATACATATTTGCATGTAACAAAACTCAAAAGATTTCAAATAAATTTTCAAAGGAAAATTTGAATGCCAGCAAAATGCAAGAAAAGCGCTAAAAGTTTCACATTTCTGAATATCCAAATTTTAGGATGTTACATCAAGCTACTAGATATGATCCCTCTTAATAGTACGATAACATATACTAGCAATCTGGTCTTCCAACCAAACTCCAAGATTGATAAAAGACTAGGAACACATTCTTAGCTCTAACTAGTCATACATTTACCCTAGGTCATTGTCTTGATGTGCATCAACCCGTGATGCATCCTTTACTTCAACTCCATCAAAACATGATGGGTCTTCACTTGACTTAATGATCAAGACATGATCTCCTCTTGGACATATATCAGCTTATGATGCATCTTCTTCTTGACGACCTTCAACTTATGAAGCCATCTTCATCTCACATCTTGACTTAATGATCTTCAATGCATGAAGTTATCCCAAATCATCCTCATTTATGAAACATAACATATTCATCCAACTCATGAAAAATATTAGTTCACAGACCAACTATCATCAATTATCAAACTTCACCATTAACTCATAATGAAGGAACTAGATTCTACAATTTTTCTTTTTGGTAATTCATAACAATCTCAACAAATAATAAAATAAAGTTTGATTTTTGAGTACACAACATGTACACAACAATTGTATACTTTAGGATAAGTTTTCAAAGCAAAACTTACTTATTCGATTGGCATTAATCATCTAACTATTAACACATAATGGAAGAATTAGATGATAATCCGATTATGAGTATATATGAACTACACAAGCTATATACATACTTAAGAGATATGTTTCGAAGTAAAGATCCTTAATATGTGAGAAAGGAGCATGGATCAATACTTATGAAATCTCAAAACATAGAGTGAACTCCTTCTAAATGTGTGTATACAAGAATTTATAATGAAGACATACGCACATATTCAAGTTAGACTAAATGGTGAAGTTCAATCTATATTTTGAATCCAAGGAATACATTAAGATATAAGAATATAATGTAGAATGCATATATCCATGGTTTTCACTTCTTCATTCAATCGAGACTAAGGAATATCATAATCAATAAATATGTTGGTCTCACAATTGCATTTGTCATTTTATCCAAAACCATTAGTCATTATCACGTCCAAATGAGACTAGGCAGTATCATAAATGATAAACAAGTTAGTCTCGCAAATATATTTACCATTATTACAAAAACCAACTTAATTGAGTTTGAACTTACACATGCTCATTTCATCCCAAAATTGCACAACACTAATACCATAATCAAACCCAAATCGCTATCAATCTACACAACGGAACGACACCAAGGACTTTAGAACTTACGCCGGATTGATTCCTCAGATACTTGATGAACATCTTCACTGGGTTGTTCTTCGTCTTCGACACGAACTTGACCACCTTTTCTAGTTTGCATAAAGGGCAAACCACTAGGGGCAAACTGCTCTTCCCATGCCCTAGCAATGACTCCTAACTTTGGGAGAGAGCGGGTAGAGGAGGAACTCACCTATGACATCACCATCAGACTTAGGGGAGAAGGCCACCACCGCCTTGGTCGCCTCGATCGGGAGGGGTCATGTGGGAGTGGAGAGACTGGTTAGGGTCAGGGTGGCTCGACCCAACCACATAGCTAGCTAGCAACCGATCGACAGGGGCACCATGGTCATTTTGATGCAGGTTATGGCCAAAAGAAATGGAAATGTATTTAAAAAATCCAAAAATGGCAAGAAATCAAGGGGGCAGTAAAAGATAGGGCAATTTATCTATTACTGTAAACTTAGTTCCATTTTATTAAGTGGCAAACTAATGTGTGGCAAATAGTCAATTCCCTCCGGAAAAAACGAGCCAGTTGATCCGATAGAATCCCAAAAAAATCCGAAAAAGAAGCGTTCACATCGCCTTCCCGACCCTGCTTGCTTTCTCCAAGCACTCGCGCGATCCCACCGCCTCCAATCGATTGAGCAGCGGCGCGGCGGTGGGAAGGGGAGGGGAGATGAGGAAGCGGGAGAGGGAGAATCCGTGCGGGATCTGCGGGCACTACCACAAGTGCGAGGAAGGGGAGAGATGCGGGATTTGCGGCCACCGGCCGGTGGCGGCGGAGGGGGAGCCCCCGGCGAGGCTGGACTACGCCTTCCCCACCGAGATCCTTAAGGACTTCCTCTTCCTCGGCAGCTACGACAACGCCTCCCGCTCCGAGGTCCTTAAGACGCTCAACGTCACCCACATCCTCAACGTGCGTAATGTGCCCCCTCCTGACCCCCGATCCTCCTTAGCTTGGGGTTTTTCCGCGTGGTGAAGTAGGAGAAGCATGATATCGTGATCTCCCTCTCTGCGACGAGAATATTTTGGCTCTAGGGTTTGGTAACTCGTAGGATTGCTTGAAGCGTGATTTTAGGGTTTTAAGATTGTCTGGTTGTCCTGGTCGGGGGCAGGGATTCTCAAGTCGTACGGTTTTGGTAAGGATTAGATACTGAGAAGGTGAAAATATCATCCTCCATTCCTAGTACAATACGTCCACTCCCATTTCTCGTATATAAGTTACTTGAAGGATGGTTTGATGTGTGCATCACTGCATTGCGTTGTCGCAGATTCTATCACGGTCCAATGGCACTTCGTGGGCTCATGTCCTCGTGGTTGTGGGTACTTATGACCGGCCTCTTGAGTAATGAATTTATCAGACAGACAGACACAAACTTTGTTTTTTCTCCTGAATGATTAGCCTTTAGTAGTGAATGAGTATCATATCGATCCCCAATTAGTAGAAAGGTTTTTTACTTTTGAGAACCAGAAGTAAACTACCGAGCAGCGCGGAGCATGCATGTGAGGTGCTCAAGACTTACTGACCGTTCATGATCTATGGAGCAGATGTATTGATTGCCATTTTCTGTGGATCACCGGTTATCAATTTTGTACCATAGTTGCTTGAAAGGTTATTTAGGTAGGTTTAGGTTATGCTAAACAAAGAGGACTGTTTGTATTTCATTAAGCAGTGTTATGGATTTTCCTGTGAAGAGAGTTATGATGAAGTAATACCATAACAAAATTGAAGAAAAGGTAAAGTTTAATGCATAAGAACATTGTAGCAACTTGCAACAGAAAATGTTCCTTTGGGAAAAAAAATTGCGAACAAGGAAAGGCAATTAACTTGAAAGGCTTCTTTGAACTAGATGTCGAACAGGAGGAACCGAAAATGGGGAAAATTGAAGAGTGTAGGATTTGGTTGAAACTAACAGGAAAAAGTGTGGCACGTGATAATTGCGAAAAAGGGGTACTTAGTGAAACATTGAAGAATGAGGAGTAACCTAGGGATATAATAATAATTACTTATGTGTGGCTTCTTGTTTGACAAACATATCTGGCACATCATGTGTTTGTCAGGTGACTGAAGTTAAAAGAACTTGATAGGAAATGACGTGATAATTCAATTCCGAGTTAATCATGCTTGTCGAGATAAAATGACTAAGAGCATGGTTTTGTGGAATGTTGCTAATGGTGATAAGTTTTTTGTTTGTCATAAAATTTGTTTGAGCATGTCATGACAAGTAGGTCAGTTTGACAACTAAATCTTCATAGTAGATGGAGGTGGATTCCACCTGTTATTTTCTTGCTGTTATATGGATGATGTGCATCATGTGCTCATTAGTGATTCTTGCTGGTTAGTTTCTCTATATGGTTAATTTTTCTTGCAAGTCTGAATGCCTGACAGTCATATTGTCTCCCATGCTAATATTTACTAGTAATGACTATGCCAGTATGGTACACGTGCTTGTATTGTATTCACTTTACAAAGACCTTTTCCACCATCCACTACTCATCCTACAAATGGGAAGTGGGGAGAAATGAGAAAATGTGGAAGGAGAGAAAAGTTGAGGAACTGTTTGTAGCTAAGAAGTTTTGTACAGTAGCCATCCTCATTTTAATATGTTCTTGTGAAAAACTATTCAAATCAGTATATTAATCATCGATGTGTACTATGGTGGTGGTTCTCTACTGTTTAGAAGTTATAAGCATAAGGCATGTCAACATTAACTCCTATTATTCTCATGCTTCAATTTGAAAGTTGAAAATTTCTCACTCTGTTTATTGCTAAACAGACTGTGCCAGATTGCCAAAATCTTTACCGGAACTCATTCACGTACCACTGCCTTCAGGATGATAGGAACTTGGATTTTGATGGTGCAATCCAGTTTCTAGGTATTATCTTTGTTGTTCTTTCAGCATTTTTTGTCTGGAATGGAGTGAATGCTGTCTACTGCATGCTTATTAAGGCGTCGCCTAAGCGTCGCTTAGGTGGTAAGGCGGCCATGGGCTGTAAGGCGTCGGCGTTGCCTTGCCAGGAGGGTGTATGGTGTCCGCCTCAAACCCATGGCGTCGGTTGGGCGAAGAAAAGCGAGAAAACGGCAAAGGCGGACGCCCCAAACACCCCAAAAAGCAAGTATAAAGAGATGCGAAGATTCACTTGGAACCCTAGACGGCGGCGCCTGGAACCCTAGGACCAAATACACCGGGACAGCCACTAGATTTGTAAGCCTCGCCGACGGCAGAGGAGGCGACGGCGACTCTTGGGGGAGCAGGGGTGGCGGCGGCGGCATCTTTTGGGGAGCAGGGGAGGCGGCGGCGGCGACGACGTCTGTTGGGAGAGCAGGGGTGGCGACGGCGGCGTCTTTTGGGGAGCAGGGAGGCGGCGGCGGCTCTTGGGAGGAGAGGCGAGGCGGCGGCGGCAGTTGGGGAGCGAGGGAGGGAGGAGAAAGCGGCGGCGTCTCGTTGGAGGAGAGCACGGGAGGCGGTGACGAAAGTTGGGGGCAGCGAGAGAGAGAGAGGCTGTGAGATAAGGAGAGAGGAGGAGAGAGCAGCGGCCGGCGGCTGTGAGATAAGGAGAGAGGAGCGGCTGTGAGATAAGGAGAGCAGCGGCCGGCTAGGGTTAAATGGTTTTGATATTTTTACAATTTAGTCTTCAGAGTTTTACGAAATTACAATTAGGTCCTTTGCCCTCTTAGATTTCTTCTGATTTAGTCCTCAGAACTCCGTTTTCTTCGTCTTATGATGCGTGTAAGGCGTCGCCTCACCTGCTTAAAAGGTTTGAGGGGGGTGGGTCGCCTCACCTCGCCTTACCGCCTTAATAACCATGGTCTACTGTTTCCCTTTATTTTGCCCTGTGAACTTGACATGGCTGCTTGATTTTGAACTCTAGCAGATATACTCTGCGTTTTATCCTAACATACTCTGTTTACAGTCCTTCCTTTCTAATAACATGGTCTTTCCATAATTGTTTAAACTTGACTTTTGAAGCCATACTGCCTGTAAACTTGTCTATATCAGTGATTCTTGTTCTAGGATATCTATTCTTAGTTCTTGAACCTGTTGAATTCACAGTAGTCTTTCCACAAGTGCTTATTTTGATATTTGAACAAATGGAGAATACTTTCCTGCAATAGGGAACAGACTTTATTTTGCTTCTCTAGTACTGAGCTAGGAACCTCCTTGCCCTCTTATCGCTATGAGTATGTTTTGTCTCATTCTTTCCTTCTCTGCAATTGCAGAACAATGTGAAAGAGAGAAATCACGTGTTCTTATCCATTGCATGTCTGGGAAAAACAGGTGCTTGCTTGTAGAGTAATTCTCATTAACATTGATGTTAGCTTTGTTGTGATGATTGATGAAGTACTTGTCTGCAACACATTTTTCAGGTCAGCAGCTATTGTAATAGCTTTCTTGATGAAGTCTAAAGGGTGGGGACTTGCACAGTGTTTCCAGTGGGTGAAAGACCGGCGACCACAGGTGCAACTGACAGATGGTAACTCCATACCCTTCATAGTTTGTGTAGTAATCAAAGATATATCCATCTCTCATGTCTTGAAAATCCTTGCCAATCACCTGTTCATACAATATACATAGTAAAGTTGGTAGGGTAAGCTAAATTCGACCACCCTATTTAGCTAGTGAACATATATGTATTGTAATTAAATGCATCAAATATTCAACATTAGCATTCTCATTTCAAGTCGCAGGGAGGAGGCTATGGGATGACCTGTTATCCGGATTGCTCATGTTTCCTTAATTTGGGCACATCTAAAATAAACAAAGCTATCTTTTTTCCCATTAAGTCAATTGTCAGGAAAGCAAGACAATAAAGTTAGTCAACTGTTACTTAGTTGAGCAACTACTCAACCTTTGATTCTCATATAGATTTTACCCTTGCATTTCAAATAATATTATAATGGGCAATACAAATGTGTTATCATAAGCTAACGGTAACCTATTTATTTTGTACAGCTTCTCAGCGTCAGCTTGTTGAGTATGAACAGAAGCTTTTTGGACCCAGTGCTGGCACGCTAGCTCAATCCGTGGTTCCAGCTGAGTCATTTCCTTCTATCATCGGATTTGGTTTTCCAAAACCAGCAGGTGACACCCAAGTGCCTACCTTCAACCAGATGCCTGCGTCATCCATCTTCGAGCCACTCAGCCCAAATAATGTTCCTAGTAATTTTACTTTTGGAGCCCAGAGGACGATGGAAGTCAACCCTCCAGGGAGCAATAATGGCGTGGTCCACCCAATTTCGAGTGATAACCAGATGGACAGCTCTTAAGATGACTTAACGTGTTGAATCTCCTCTGCTATCAATGGAAGTAACTGCTAGGTGTACCCAACCTCCCCGGGATGTTCTAGGTTCCCTGAGAGGGATTTTGCGGTTTGTACAATTGAGAAATGGTTCTGGCAAATGACCTGTGGAGTTCTATACAGTCGACTCAGCAATTCATGATGGGGCTGGTTGGTGGGTGGGTTATATACTATCGGTTCCTTGCATTACTTTTGTATAGAGCTGCTGGAATTTGTCCCCCTGTTCTGCGCCCTCGTGTGTTTCCTTATGTCGAACTGCTGGCCTGCCCATAACCTATATTAATCCGTTCCTATTGTGTGGTTCTACAAGTGAAGCATTGGCCGAAAAATTGCCAGCACAAATTCTGGTAGCTCGTGAGTCATGTTGGAGTTTTGGAGAATTTGCATCGTTTCTGCAGAATTACTGTAAAATTTCAGCTTTCACAGAGAGGTCCTTGCTTTCGCAAACTAGTACCATTCAAGTTCCTTTTGACTGCTATATTAGCATAGCATGTATGATGCACCTGGACGCATCGTCGACCGCTAGCGGGTTTATATTGCGATACAAGCGTTAATCCGGGATAATCCATTGGAACTTGGAAATATGGACGAACACCTTATGCTAATCAATCCATTATTCCTTTCCACCAAGCTTCCATAAAGGTATTCTCAACGGTAGGCATCTCAAGCTATATATAGAAACTTTTATAGATACTACTATTTCAATAGGTGATATTTATACACGAATCCAAGCAATAAATCTCATCATTCTCTATTCCATTCTCCTTCTCTCATTCTCTCAAAAGTTAGAAAACACTGCAGTTTCTTTCAAAAGTTAAAAAAACATTGTAGTTTCTTTCCAATGCAAGTTTTTAATTATTTATTGCTGTTTGAATTTTATGTCCATACAAATATCTTACATAAAATATTACTTTTATCTATTTCTTCCTTAATTTTTGCTCCACTTCATCCTATGTCCTATACGGTATTCCATAGACGGCCTACTAATGCCCAGCAATCATGATCCTCGTAGTGATGGTTTCCAAGGTGGATACGCTTCTCAACGTAATTGCGCGCCAGGTTCGTTGCACCTGGACGTATAAAAGCTATGTGCAACGAACCTAGACGCACCAAATGCTTCTCCCGCACGCCCGTCCAAACATATATAAAACCGCCAATCTCGCGAAACTACACGGGAAAACGGCTTGCCGACGCACGAGCGGCCACGGCGGCGGCGTGCGCAATCGCGACACCCATGCTTGTTCCAAGGCAGCATTTGGCCCATCCGATCGTAACAATGGAGTCATCGCTGACGTACAAGAAGGCAACGGCGGCGCTGGACGAGGCGGCGAGGGCGCGGCTTCGGGGACCGTTCGTCAGCGACACCACGCCGTCCGGGCATGAGGACGTCGACGACGGCCTGGTGGATTTGGTGGACGAATTCTACAACGGATACGGTGAGCGCGGCGCGGACGTTGTCGCCAAGGAGACCGTGGCACCGGGGCATGCTGAGTGGAAGGACACGCTGCGCACGGCGCTGGCAGACGCGACGGCCGACGCGGCAGCGGCACGGATCCGCGCCGAGGCGGAGCGCGCCTTCCTGGATGCTGGGCCGGACGTCGGCGGCGTCGAAGGGATCAGGAAGCGCGTCGTGGAACGGCTCCGGGCGAGAGGGTTCGACGCCGGTAAGTGCTTTACTTTGTAGTTTGTTCTACATTTTCAGTTTTCCGAGTGCATTTTTTATTGTAAACTGTAACCGAAGCAGCAAACAACTCAAGAACACGGGTCGAAACTTTTTTTGTGATTGGATGCAGGTCTCTGCAGATCGTCGTGCGAAAGAAACAGCAGCGTCCCCGCTGGCATTCACGAGTACGTGGACGTGACGGCGATGGGGTCGCCGACACCTCGCTACATCGTCGAGGTCAACGTCGCCGCCGAGTTCGAGATCGCGAGGCCAAGCGCCGAGTACCGGGAGCTCCTCCTCTCCCTCCCGCCGGTGCTCGTGGCTACGCCGGAGGCTTTCAAAGAGGTTGCCGCGGCAATGTGCGCCGCGGCGGCGGAGTCCATCCGTGACGCGGGCATGCACGTCCCGCCGTGGAGGCGGGCGCGGTACGTGCAGGCCAAATGGTCCGGCCAGCACATGAGAGTGGCAGGCGCCGTGGCCACGAAGGGTACACAGGAAGAAGAGAGCACAGCGCCAGCTGCCCGCCTGCCCGGCGTGCTGTCCAGCGGCCGGAATCATTGTGGGATGGAGATGGGGCGCAGGGAGATGACCACGGGGAGGGAAGGCTTGGTGAGCATGAGACCATTGTTCAGAGGATTATGACATATGATGCATCGATCGGATGATTAGTCTTTCTTTCTCTTTAGCCTCCTTGCTCGCTGTAGTACATTCTTTTGGGTCGGGGTCTGTAGAAGTGTACATTCCAGAAGGCTTGAGTGACCGGTGAAAATAACAAGGAACATATTAAAATATCCTCAAAAATGTAAATTTAGATACCTACTGAATGACTTAGGCATGTTTGGTCGAGCTCCAGCTTCAACTTTTTTGGCTCTGAAGCCTGGCTTCTAGAGAAACTAGCTTCTGCAGAAGGTGGAGCCTAGAAATTTGGAGTGTTTGGTCTAAATTACAGCTCCATTCATAGCTTGTGAAATATCCATGTTGCCCTTACCACCATGGATCATACAATTCCATAAAAGTATGCGACTCTGTTTGGGAAACTAGATGATGTATCCATGAATGCTTTGTAGGATTTGTAGCCATTTTTTGGTTAGCAGAAAGATCTCTTCAGCCTTCTGATTTCTTGATGGATAGTAATGTACAACTCAATAGCTTGATGTAGGACAGCTACAGCAGAAATGATGAGTAAAGAAGCAGAAATAAAGTACTCCAGAACCATCTCCTGTAACTGTAAGCAAAGTACTGTCTACTTTGTGGCTGATAGCTCAGTGCTGCCATCGCGAGGGTGGTTTTCGTGCTGTAATGGTCATAGAACTGAAAAATGCTTGTCATCTATGTAGTTACAGTAGTTGAATTTCAGCTACAATTTATCCTGTACAGAAGAATGTTTCATTGTAGGCTGTCTGGCGGGTTCCAAGGCTGGTACTCATTATTGCACATGTGATTTGGTATGGCTAAATGATATCATTGTCAGGGAAGTGTTTCTGCAAAAGTATCTTCTGAAGGAGATGCTACTGTTCAACATCAAATGGCAAGTTCAATCTTTGAAAATACCACAGAGATGCAGGTTTCGCCTGTCATCAAGCAACTACTGAGGTGAGCTTGGGCAAGACCTTAAACATACTCGTAATTCACAGCAGCATATGTAGGAGTTACATATTCAGAGCTGGAAAATGACATGTGAAAGGCTACTAGAAAATTCATAATATAGTTCCCAATATTTTATTGCACTGGTACTGTGCAATACATCGCAACTAACCATAACACTTGATGTACTGCCGTCAGATGATACGTAACCAAGAGGCATAGTATTATCAATACGGTAATTGGAGTACATTGCAAGTAGTTCCTTTGTTCCAAGTGCTCCACTCAGCCTTAAGCTTCTCCCATTTGTTTTCAATTGTTTTCTCGAGTAAATCAGCCTTGTTCTCTCTTCAAACTTCGCAGCCACTTCATCATAACCTGTGTTATTGAGAAGAGTACTAGGTCGATTTCCAGCTTGTACTTGCTCTGCAAAGAGTTCACACACAATTCTAGTGTTTACATCGTTCCACTCAGCCATCTGTACATCACAGGGATTAGCCATTCCATTCATGTAACATACATTCCATTCCCATTTGACATGACGAACTCACGCACATCGGACAATGTTCGAAATAAGGAAACTACAAACATGCTTGATCTACCGCCACACTACTAGTCCTCCAAAACCTACGCTCAATCAACAAGCACAACGGTTGCGTAATGCTAAACAAACCTACATATCGAACAAAAGGACATACTACTTAATCATACACAACCTGGGTACATCTCCTACGGAACCGCACAAATTAGGCATCAACTCCACAGGACCAAGAAGAGGGGATTCGGGATTAACCGTGCTTCGGAGTCAGGGGAACAGGGGTCAGTGGAGTGGGGGTATAGGGGGTGCAACTAGTCGCTGTCAGGGCCACCGGTTTCGGGGGACCAGGGCACGCCGAAGAGGGCAATGTGTAGGGGCGGCGCTTTCTTAGGGAGGAGCTGTGGAGAGGGTGATGCGCGGATGTCAAGGAGGGCAATACACGGGGGCGGCGCCACCTCGGGAGGAGCTATGGAGAGTCAAATGGGAGCTAGGGTTCACCGTCTCACAAGGGGAATGACTTTACATGCGAGCGACAGATGTTCGATAATTACGTGGCTAACTCGGAGGACATTTACGTAACCACAGAGATAGAAGCTAGAGCTAGGAACCCTAGATCAGACGCTTCGCACACCAAGGCGGAAACCAGCTCAGCTCCATGACAAATTCCTCGGAGCCGGGCTATGAAGCCAGAGCGTTTGGCCCGAGCACCGACTTTGGAGCTGAAAAAGTGGCTTCAGAGCCCAGCAAAAGATTGTGGTGCCCCTAGTTGACCTGTGGACAGTCTTCCATCAGAAAACCTGGTACACACACTTCCATCAGAAATATTATTTTACCGGTCGACTTGAAAACGGCCGGTTGGTACGAGCAGCATACAATTGGACTCTCGTGGCTTTCGATTAGCAGGTCAGGTTGCACAAAACCTGGGTGCCTAGTGCCTACTCCACTGCAAGCTAAATGACCCAAAAAAGTCTGCTTTCCGTGCAAGACCAAATCAAGCTCAAACAAAGTCACCCGAGTTTTGGCACAACACCACAACAAAGCTCAAACAATGGCGGCTCGGTCTGTATTAACAGCGAGAGACAAAACAGCGTCAGGCAGTAGGCTGTGGTTGTAAGGTATAAAACATAAATTTAATTTTAAATTTATATAATTATGATTGATTTGATAATTTAGTTTTATCTATTATTTTTTGTGGATTTATCATTTGTAGAGTTGTAAGAAATAGATAATCAAACATTGTATAAATATTTTTCAATCAATACAAGCAATGTTCCTCGTACTAACGAGAGCATGAAAGCAAAGAAAGCTCAGAAGGATTTTAGTCCTGATAAAATCATCTATGATCCGGTAAATCGCATACCTATTAATAAGTATCACAATAAAACTAGAGATCCAAGTGAGGAGGGTGTATTTGTTAAGAGGTCCAACCCAATCTTGTAGAATATTATTGCCTCGTACTTGTACTACTCAATCTTAGCTAGTGGTATGCTATATCTTTTTTCAATCTTTATAATTATTCATAATCGTAACTTTTGATTCTATCACTAAGTTTGCTAATTTTGATGTACAGACTGCTACTTATATATATTTATAGGCTTCGGGAGGCATAATATCTATTAACAAGATATAATATTTATTGTATTTTGTATTTTTACTATATCATTGTTCTAATTACGTATAATTTAAGATTGTGAAAGATAATTTGATCTATGTTTCTTTTGTTTATCTTTTATTAGTCTTGTCCATTAGACCCTTCTAAATTTTTGTTTTCGGTCCGTCAATGAAGACAAGCGTATATTTCGTCAGGATTGCGACACGCCGGCATCACAGCACGCCTTCTGAGTTCTGAGAGAGCGCGGGCGCTTACGGGCGAAGGAGAAGCGAAGTTTCCGCGCTTATGTGCGCGTCCGCATACAGAAGGCGGCGAAGCAGAGGGGTAGAGCTAAATTAGGGCCTGTTCTTTTTGGCTGCAGCTGGTGGCTTTTGGCTGCGGTTTGTGATTTTTTGGGCTGTTTGTACAAGAGATTACAGAGTAACAGAAATTCACGTACGATTTTTGCTGATATAAATGAAGTCAGTAAAGTATATGCTACAATTAACTAGTAGACTATATCTTGAAAAAAATACTCTATTTAGAAGCTAATTACTATAGAAAAACTAAAAAATAGTTTTTAGAAGCTGAAAAGAATATGACCTTACGCCTTCGTTCGTTGGCACATCAATCATGTCGCGCACTCGCACTCACGGCGCCAGATCGCAACAACGCTGAGGAAAGAGCGGTAGATAAATGTCTCCGTCAGGGAACCGAGGCCCCCAAGTCCTGTAACAATTGTATGCCACAGAACAGCTTTGGGTCTCTTTTCAAGAGAGGTTTCGGCGCAGAAGGAATCTGATGATCATCAAGTTGGTTGAGCTCTACCTGAAAAGGTGCCCAAAAAACTGACATATATACAGCTGCGAGTTCATGTTCGTCCACCAATTGACAGGTTAGGAGATCATTCATGTATCTAGAAACTGTATGGAAGCATCTTTCTCCTAGTATTCACCAAACAGCACAAGCTGTAAAGCAACCTTCAGACTCAAGCTTGTCGGCGTCGAATGTGCTGAACCGTACTCGTTCACGTCACGCCGACGTACAAAATCAGCCGCACCGTTCTTCAATTATCGATCGGTGTTTATTACGCGACGATACGTGTGCATCAAGCCGTCAAACCGAAGCCAAACGCTTTGTTTTTACCGTGGCGTTGTTGGGAACGTACCAAAAGAAGACTGTTGCGGTCGCATCGCGTCGCGTTCAAAGGCAAGTCGTTTCGGTGGGGAGAGGAAAAGACCAGGCGCGATGGTCAGTTGGTCACACACGCCGCGAGTCCTCCGGCCCCATTCCACGAGAGCGAAGAATTCCACCGCGTGATGGGTTGGGTTCGGCTCGCGCCGCGCCGATTAGCCCGCCTTATTTAGGCACCGTTTTTTGGCCCCGTCAGGGACGAGCCGACGCGTGCGCCATGACCCTCTTCTCACCGGTGCACGGCGCCCTCATCTTGTCATGCCTCTGCGCCGGCGCCCTCGGTTCGTTGCCCCGCCATGGCGCAGGCGCCGCGGGTGAGGGGAGCTACGTCACCGTCTCCACCGCCAGCTTCGCGTCGAGCTCGACGTGCCACGATCCCGGGCGAGGTAGTGGCTTGCTTCTCGAGCTGTTTCGGTCTTCCTGGCGTCAGATAGGGCAGCTTCCAAGAGTGCTGATTAACTTCTTGCCTCGGTTTCTTTGCGGTTTCAGTTGCGCCGCCGCGGAACGGCACGTCGGCCGTGCTGCGGCTGACGCACCGGCATGGCCCGTGCGGCCCGTCGGCTCAGGCGACGTCGTCGTTCGCTGAGGTGCTACGTGCGGACCAGCGGCGCGCGGAGTACATACAGAGCAGGGTCTCGGGGGTGGGCACAGCGCGCGCGCAGCAGCTTGGGAG
The DNA here is from genome assembly GCA_036346245.1 of Bonia amplexicaulis. NCBI lineage: Eukaryota > Viridiplantae > Streptophyta > Magnoliopsida > Poales > Poaceae > Bonia > Bonia amplexicaulis. Next base: position 25,677,819 of record CM070739.1, read on the forward strand.
TTCCAAGTCGGCGACGGTGCCAGCCAACATGGGGTTCTCCATCGGCACGCTGCAGTACGTGGTGACGGTGAGCCTCGGCACGCCGCCCGTGGCGCAGACGGTGGAGGTGGACACGGGCAGCGACGTGTCGTGGGTGCAGTGCAAGCCGTGCCCCGCGCCCTCGTGCTACGGCCAGAAGGACCCGCTCTTCGACCCCACCCAGTCGTCGTCCTACTTCGCGGTGCCGTGCGGCGCGGCCGCGTGCTCGGAGCTGGGGATCTACGCGTACGGCTGCTCGGGGGCGCAGTGCGGGTACGTGGTCAGCTACGGCGACGGGTCCAACACCAGCGGCGTGTACAGCTCCGACACGCTGACGCTGACGGGGTCGGACGCGGTGAAGGGGTTCCTCTTCGGCTGCGGCCACGCACAGGGGGGGCTGTTCGCCGGCGTCGACGGGATCCTCGGCCTCGGCCGGCAGGAGCAGTCCCTTGTGTCGCAGGCGTCGGGCGCCTACGGCGGCGTCTTCTCGTACTGCCTCCCGCCGACGCCGAGCTCCACGGGGTACCTGACGCTGGGCGTGCCGAGCAGCACGTCAGGCTTCTCCACGACGACGCTGCTGTCTGCGTCAAATGCGCCGACGTTCTACATAGTGATGCTCTCCGGCATCAGCGTCGGCGGGCAGCAGCTGGGTGTCTCGGCGTCGGTGTTCTCGGGGGGCACGGTGGTGGACACGGGCACGGTGGTCACGCGGCTGCCGCCTACGGCGTACGCGGCGCTGCGGTCGGCGTTCCGCAGCGCCGTGGCCCCCTACGGCTACCCGACCGCGCCGGCGATCGGGATCCTGGACACGTGCTACAACTTCACCGGGTACGACAGCGTGACGCTGCCGACGGTGGCGCTGACGTTCAGCGGTGGCGCGACCATGAGGCTGGATGCCTCGGGGATTCTGTCGAGCGGGTGCCTCGCGTTCGCGCCCAACGGCGGCGACGGCAGCGCGGCCATCCTCGGGAACGTGCAGCAGCGCTCGTTCGCGGTGCGCTTCGACGGCAGCACCGTCGGATTCATGCCCGGCTCCTGCTGATCGACCGATTCATTAACTCGTGACTACAATCGTACAGGAGTATAAATATACGTGTACCTTGTACGTACACGGAAAGGCAGACGCATACATACGTACATACACGAATGAATAAACGAGCTAACCAGAGGCGTGCATGTGTTGATTTTTTTGTACCAATATTCTATTTTTTATTCGAAAAAGCAGAAATATACCCGCGGTAACATTTTTGACAGAAATAGGTTCAAGTCGCATAACCGTAGGGCGATTGGAGCCTATCGTCCAACGGGCAAGCGACAATAACGCTGTCTGCAAACCGTTGGACGACAGGTTCCAGTCGGCCGACTATTGGAGTACTGGAACTTGTCGTCCAGCCACAGGGCGACTGTATGTGGAGTCGTCCACCCATTAGGCGACTGCAAACTACCACCCCGTGATCTCGGTGCGGCGACGCGTGCTGTGGGCTGGTCAACGACATGTACGAGCCTGGTACATGTCTGAGGCTGGTACCAATGCAGGTACTCCGCGTAGTCGTTGCTGTCGTAGGAGGGTCCTCCTCCATGCAGTCATCAAGCGTGACCTCCCATTATGCAGTCCACCTATTCATCTTCATCGTCCAATCTGTGCCGTATTTTACTCCCTTTCTAGAGTGCATGCTTATATGATCATTCCGTTAGTACTTGCCAAATAAATAGTAAGGAAAAGGAGATTTATGAGAGGCGGTCACTCATGCGTCTACGCTCTTTGGCACCGGTATGAGGACTGGTACCGGAACCACCTGACATAGGCCAAACTACCGAATCACACGCTGTGGCGCGTAGTCATCGACAAAGATGTCATACATAAGCTTTCGGCGCGTCAGCCAGAAAGCCCGGTCACGCCAGTAGAGCGTGGACAGCCCGTCAGGAGCGCGGTCTTGCCGTGCTATAGGTGAGTACGGCTCCCAGCGCACATCATCAGCTATGAGGCGGTCGAACTGCTCAACAAAGGGCAGATACACCGGCGTGACCTGGACGTGCGCGAACTGTACCTACAAGGAACAACAGCTGTTACGTACAACCGTTGTTAATATGAAGGAAATATCTGATTGTCATATTACTTACCTGTCGATGACACCAGAGAGAACCCGTCGTAGGCCGGTCGACGCCTCCCCCAGGTACATCTCTACCCCGTACGGACTCGTCTCCTCTAGCATGGGTCGTCAGAGGCTGAAGTGTTCGAACGACCACAGCTGCAGTTGCAGTGGACAGCCCGCGAGGACCGAGTTTGCCTTGGTCCTCGTACACGTGTCGCACAAGCCACGATAGGTTGTGACAAGTGCGGCCAAACTCTAGCTGACATGGAGGGCCTTGCCGTCGGCGATCGCCCTAGCATGAGCGATGAGGCGCGCGTCGACAGTGTTGCGTGGCTGGTGGTGAAGAACACCCAACAAAACAGCCACAATAAGTACACCTCCAAGTGACGCGAGACCTGCCGCTCGTTCGCATCTGGATCCATCTGCAAGCAAGAAGTTATTAGTATGTAATAGCGGAAATGAGACCATATAGGATCAATCAGAAAGAGCATGTACCTGGAACTATAAGAGCCACCTCAGCGACGGCCTGTGTGTCTGACCCACCAGGAAGACGTAGTACTCATCCGCGCCACCCGACGAAAGGACCCCTCGAATCTAGCGAGCAGGTCCATGCGTCACCCGGCCGGGGCCTCTGGTAGGAAGGTAGCAGCTCCCGCGATCAAAAGGCCAAGCAGCAAGAACACATCCTGTAGAGTAGGCATCATCTCCCCGAATAGGAGATGAAAAGTGTGGGTCTATGGACGCCAACGGTCCACCAAAGTTATCGGTAGAAAAACAGTTAAACGGAAAGCGTCGTGATCGCTCCACGCCGTCGTTCTCGCCCGGGGGCAAGGCTGGTCCGTCCTCGTCGGTGGCCTGCATCATCTGGGCGAAAAGGAGTAGCCTGGCATCCCGCAGCATGCGAAGCAAGTAAATGTTAGCACGAAATGTACTTACGGCAACAATACAACACTGGCGGAGTGCACACCTGACTATCCATAGGGGTCTAGTCTCCAGGCCACTTGAGGTGTGCGTGTCCGGACCACTCCCAACTCAGCTGGCTCCTTCGCGCTCCCTATAGGCTGGACACGACGGGAAGCGCGATACAGCCGGTCAACGTGCTCGTCCAACAGGTCGTAAGGCCAGTTCGACCCACGAAGATCACGAGCCATACATGCAAAATGAATTCAAGTTAGCATTTATACGGAACCAAAAACATCGCATGTAAATTAACAGTAATAGAACTTGTAAGTAAATAAATAGAATAATACTAGGTTATTAGCACAACACCAACTACATTACTGCAAAGGGGATGTAACATAGCCATTACACAAACGATATATGAAATATACGATACATTTAGTACGATATTCCGCACGTTAAAAGTGCTAACTAACAAAATATAGTTTACAATGAAAATTTATTTGTAGGCTCCAACAACTAGTAGAAAAAACCATGTTACTCTGTCTACTGACCAACGGTCGGGCGATTGCAATTATTCGCCCAACGGCCGACAAATTGCTTGCGTGTCGCCTGGCCGTTAGGCGATAGGCTCCAATCGCCCAACGGTCGGACGACTGAAGTCTATTTCTATAAAAAATATCACTGCAGATATATTTCTGTTATTTCGAATAAAAAATAGAATATACGTAAAAAAAAATTCTGCACGTGTTGACCCTTGACACGGTTTGTTTGATTTTGTGTGTCGCGTCGCGGTCAATGACTCGATGAGCAACTTAACTGGTGGGTTACAACCTACAACTTAAACTAGTGGAGAGTTAGGACGACGTGTGGGACCACCTTGCTCTGGTGCTCTGGACGATACCTGAGGCGCGCGGAAATCATCGTGGATTTGTGGGCCCAAAAGAAAATAACGAGGGTGGAGTTGTTTTTCTTTTCACTGAGGAAAACGGATGAACGATATGTGGTTCAATGTTGTTAGCTAAACATCATTACGAGAAAGACCCCGGTTTCTTCACCACTTTTTTCACTTTATAACTTATATAGCTTCTCTCGAATGAACAAGTAATCGAAATAATATATCAGGACAACATTTTTTAAGAGACTTATCGATATTCGATTCGTCAAATAAACTCGTGCTCAAGCTAAAAGTTATCAGCTGCAACCGTAAACCACTAGCCGTAGTTGAAAAGAACCAACCCAAAATCAACGGCCCTATTGTGTGAATTTGGACGTCATACAATAAAACCTTCAAATATTTTATCACGAAGATAATTTAGTATTGTGCCTTCTTTCATTAGAAAAAAACGATAAATTGTGGGCAGTTTTCTATTTTATTAGCATCACACCCCTCAGCTTACGACTTATATGATACACATTCCCGTACGAATACACAGCAACAAAATAATGCTCACTTGATACATATTGTGAAACGGAGGCAATCCGGTTAATTTTAAACTCAGGACCTTCGTTTGTTCGGGTACACGCTTTAACCGTTTAGAATTTCTGAGTAATCTAGGCTCCCATTTTTTTTTGTGTAACCAAATAACCATGACCATTTATCTGATTATTTACAATAAGACATATCTAATACTCAAAACTTCGATCTTAATCGTGTTTACCTGTGTTATTTAATTGAACGAAGATAAGTGCTCAATTTGCGAATAGCAAAAGGGATCGACTTCAGAATTCAGAAGCAAAAATGTTTTGGTTGCACAGAATTCCACAGTAGCGGAACAGCTTGATTGCATGGAGGTGATTAGAGCATTTCCAATGCAAGACATTGCTTTGCTATATTTATGCTTTCGACATCACTTAGAAATATATGTAAAGATAGCTTCTCCAATACATAATGTCCATCAATAGACTCAATCAATAAATTTACACATTGTCCCACCCTTGTCTCTTTCCTCTGCTCATTCCTTACCTATACCACAGCTCCTCAATGCATGTTTTAGACATATCTTCTTTGTTGATTTAAGCAATGTCTTATGCAAGAAACTGCTTTACTCACTCTCTTCTTTAACTCTGTCACATCATCCCTTATCTTATATGTATAACTAATTATTAGCTATAGATATTGTACAATATAGAGTATTGGGAGTACCCTTAGCTAAGGAACTTTGATTATAAAATTGCAATAGTAACTGTTCATGTATTGTTAGCTGAGGAAATTGGATTATAAAATTGCAATAGTAACAGTTCATGTATTGTTAGCCGAGGAAATTGGATTATAAAACTGCAAATAGTAACTGTTCATGTATTGTGCCCCTATACATGTAGACGACTACACTCATGTAAAACTGAGACAAAGCCGGATTTGATATTATTGCGCATGGTTACAAAACTAGTTGTACGGATATCGTATTTACAAAAATAGCACTTCTGCCGTCTGGTGGGCAGGCGGCAACGCCGTTAAGGCGACACGTGACGAGGCCGCCGGTGGTAGGCGCCTGCCGCCCCGTCAGCAGACGACAGGCAGCTTACCGCCCGGTGGGGGACGACAGGCAGGCCTGCCGTCCGGTGAGGGGGTGTCAAGTGATTAAGCCAGCTGATTAGTTAGCTTAATTGTTAGTCCTAATTTTTTACGTTTAGTGTTTGTTTGAATTTTTAAATATATCAAATAAGCTCAAAAAATATGAAAATTTACATATAGCATGCGACACAATGTACCTCACGGTGTAATTTTTGGGTAATTTTATCTATTGTGAATGTTGCTAAAAAATTCATACAATTTTGATATTCGTACAAGTTTTTACATATAGCAACCGAGATCTAAAAATTACGAAACTTTGTGTGAAGCCTTCCAAAATAGTCATAGTTATTGTGTAATTTTTAGGGAATTTTATGTAGTCCAAACTTGCTACATTTATTCAGATTAATTTACCCATAAATACATGATTAAATTAACCCGAATAAACATGAAAAATTTGGAGCACGTAAGCTGAAATATTTGCTTCCCTTCATGCTCAATTGTTTACACATAGATCACTAATTATTAGCATTGGTCATCCATCACTTGAAAAGCAATTTAATCAATTATTAAGCCTTTATTCATAAAGAATTAGGAGAAGATTACCCTAATCCTTTGGTTTGGTAGATTACATTTACGTTGCATCGTGTTGCTATCACAAAACAATTATAATCAAACTACTAGTTGATGATCTTGGCCCACTTCATGTCCCTTACCTCGCACCACAAATTAAACAAGTCGACAACCACATGAGAGCAGCCTAGCTAGCTACCTCCCTCCCCCGTGTGGTGTCCCCTCGCGCGCTGATCAGCACGCGCCAGGCCGGAACCCCACGACGCTCCGGCCGACGTCGTACAGCACCTCAAACGTCCGCTGCTGCACGTTGCCGATGATACCGGTGGTGCCGTCGTCGTCGGTGGCCGCGAACGCGAGGCAGCTGCCGAACATGATCCCGCTCGCGTCGAGGTCGACGACCGCGCCGCCGGAGAACACCAGCGCGACGGACGGTATCGTGACGTTGTCCTGGCCGGTGAAGTCGAAGCACGTGTCGAGGATGCTCATGGGCTTTGCCGGCGGGTACTGCTTCATCCCGTCCTTGAACGCTGACGACAGCGCCGAGTACGCCGTCGGCGGCAGCCGCGTGATGATCGTGCCGGAGTCCATCAACGACCCCGCGGAGAAGGCGGAGGGTGGCACGCTGAGCTGCTTCCCGGCCACGGTGATGCCCTGGAGTAGCGCGCCGTAGAACGTCGGGACCTTTCTGCTCCTGAGCATCCGCGTCGTCGCGAAGCCCGACGCGCCGCTGGGCGCGCCGAGCGTGAGGAACCCGGAGGATTCCGGGGTCGGCGGGAGGCAGTACGAGAAGGCACTTCCGTAGGTCGCCGCCGTCTGCGACACGAGCGACTGCGCGTCGCCGCCGAGCCCCATGAGCCCGTCGGCTTGGTCGTTGAACCCCGACTCAGCGTGGCTGCACCCGAACTGGAAGTTCTTGACCACGTCGGAGCCAGTCAGCGCCAGCGTGTCGGAGCCGTACGTCCCGGTGGTGTTCGAGTCGTCGCCGTACCTGACAATGTACTGACACTGGGAGTCCGAGCAGCCGTTGCCTTCCTCGCCGAGCTGCGCGCACGCCGCGGAGCTGCAGGAGAACGGGGCGTACGTGCTCGACGTGCTGGGATCGAAGAGCGAGCCCGCCTGGGAGTGGCACGGTGGGATGGGGCACGGCTTGCACTGCACCCACGACACGTCGCTGCCGGTGTCGATGGTCATGGTCTGGGTCACGGCCGGCGAGCCGATTTTGACGGTGATGACGTACTCCAGCGTGTTCAGGGAGGATCCCAGCGTGGTCGGCACGGTAACCTTCGCCTGCTGGAGCTCGCCGTCGGCGCGGTTCTTGGAGAACATCCGTTGGACGTAGACAGCTCGGAGTTGGTCGCGGCGGAGCAGCTCCGCGAAGGATGGCTTTTTCTCGGAGGGCACCGGCGAGCACGGGCCGTGCCGATGGTTCAACGGCACCGTGGCGCGACCGGAGGACGATGGAGCCACTGCAAAATCAACGCGTGAAAATGACTACAACCGCACGGAATAACCAAGTGGAATTGCATATACAACGCGCATGGAAAGTGCTGTACTGTACGTCTGTACCTTTGGGCTCGGAGCAGACGGCTTTGGGCTTGAGTGAGTCGGTCGCGAGAACCTTATTATAACTCTGCTCATGTCCTGCACGAGCAACGAGAGAATGATAGCTGCACAGCAGGAGAAGCAACATGTGCGAAACAGGCGCCATGGCTGCTCCTTGCTTCCCAGGCAGTGTTGGAGCATGTTATATTGGAGCTTTAAATCCTAACTTATATAGAGTACTCTCGTAGCTAGGGTACAGTCCATTCCATGCACGGGATGTCCCGGCGCACGCTACACGCAACTTGGACGGGGACTCCTAGTTGACTCGGTAAATGCGGCATGCGTGCTGGCAATGTCTCTTCCGAACGAATGTTGCCGCCTTGATCACCGCGCAAAGTGCCAGCTTTGAGTTCTTCGTAGTGTGTCTTGGTTGGGTCGGCCGTCTCCGTAGCTATAGAGGCGTGATTGGAAAATGTCTCTCTTGGATTGGATTGCTTCGTGTAAGCGAAAACGGAAAAAGGGTGCAGATTCTACGTGCATGGACCTACAGCTGATCGAGTTTCGTCGATTAGTGCGTGTTGCAAATAATGCATACAGACACAAACTTTTACCTAAAAAACCCTTGCGGAAAAAAACCATAGACACTCGAAGACAAATCATTATAATAAAGAGAATATACTTGGATCGCTTGCACTTGAGCATACCTCTTTCTATTAACTATTGGGGTATATATATATATATATATATATATATATATAGTGAGGTAAAAGAGTCTCACACGGAGAGGAAATCCAATCAGGGTCGGTTACTACAGATTGACACCACGTCTGATACAACCTGTGCATGCACCTGCCATGCCACGTCTGGCATGAGGTGATGAAGTGTCCTACACATATACGGTACGAATTCGGATCAACTTTAACAATCTCCACCTTAAGCCGAATTCCCTCCAGTAGTGGAAGAATATGATAGACTCATCTAATAAAATTACCATGCATACCTTGAACATTGAAAGTCTAAAGGACTAGTGAGTAATACCAACTAAGTCTAACTTAGATGCTGGATCTTTTGTAAGGCAAATAGCACTTTGACTATCACAAAAAAATTGTAGTGCAAGATGTACTTCCACAAATCTCATTAAATAAACCTCTTAGCCAAATGTTTCTTTGCAAGCTTCGGAAATAGCCATATACTCAGCTTCTGTAGTAGACAAGGCAACGATAGCTTGTAAACTTGCTTTCCAGCTAACGGCACACCCTTCAATAGTGAACACATAACCAGTAAAAGATCTTCTTTTATCCAAATCTCTAGCAAAATTAGAATCCATATAACCAACGAGTCCATCTCTAGTCCTCCCAAATTGTAAACAAGTATTAGATGTGCCCCGCAAATATCTGAAAATCCATTGAACTACTTTTCAATGCTCTTTTCCAGGATTAGTCATGTATCTACTAACCACACTTAATGATTGAGATAAAATCGGGGCGAGAACATAATTAGCATACATAAGCGACCCAACTGCATTCGCATATGGAATTCTAGACATGTACTCAATTTCATCATTTGATTGTGGACATGACACTGAAGAAAGTTTGAAATGTGCAGCTAAGAGAGTACTCATAGGTTTGGCCTTATACATATTGAAACGACGAAAAAACTTTATCAATATGCCCATTTTGGCTTAGATATAATTTGCCAAACTTCTTTGCTGCACTGAGATCTTTTATTTCAAATTCACTATTTAATTGTGCCTTCAACTTTGAAATTTCAGCCTTGTTTTTTTGCAGCAATCAACATATCATCAACATATAGAAGCAAGTAAATAACTAAACCATTAACAATCTTCAAGTAAACACAGTTATCATAATTCGATCTTTTAAAATTCTGAGATATCATAAATGAATCAAATCCCTTATACTATTATCTAGCTGGTTGTTTCAAACCATAAAGAGATTTCTTCAATTTGCAAACAAAATTCTTATTTTTCGGAACGACAAAACCTTCCGGTTGCTCCATATAAATGTATTCTTCTAATTCCTCATATAAGAATGCGATTTTCACATCCAATTATTCAAGCTCATAATCATGCATAGCCACAGTACTGAGTAAGTGTGAATAGAACTACGCTTCACAACAGGAGGCTCAGATATTCAAGTGCTCCAAAGGAGTGTAATACTAACACGTTAAATAATAGGCACATAACTAGAATTCATAAAGCAAACATAATTGGCATATGAAATAACGACATGCAATTTGATAATTAAAAACAGAAATAATTTGCAGAAACATAGGTTCAGCATGATCAAAGTATTGACTCGCCTTACGCGGTTCACCGCGGTCTTGTGCTCACTCAAAACTCTCTCATTTAAAGGTCCTGAGCTTCTAGTCTTTATCCTCACCTCGATCATGGCCCCGCTTGATGCATTGATTCTTCGGGACTCCCATTTCTAATTAAAGCTAAACAACTGAATCCAAATAAATGCAAATAACTCAAAAAGTCCAAATAAACTCAAATAAACTCACTATATTTAGTTTTATTATGAGTTAATGGGTGATTCGAGGCAAGGTCGATGGGGCGCAGAGTATTGACGGAGTTAAACGGAGCTTGAGCGAAGTGAGAATCCATGGGTATTATATATATATGTGTGTGTGTGTATATATATATATATATATATATATATATATATATATATATATATATATATGTACCTATATATTAATATGACCTTTTTAATTTGGAGGCGCTCTAGAAATTACTGATATTGATATTTTATCCATTTACTTAGCATCTGACATAATTTAATCTTAATTTATTTATGACTGATCTAGCCTGCCACACATGATTATATTTCGTTTTCGTTACTAATTTAAAGATACCGTTTAAGATTTCAAGATCTGCAGTATGTTAATGATAGTGTCTATATTTTTAATATGGTCTACGGTAAATAAAAAACCTTACAAAAATATTTACTAGTGGGCTGCATACATATCATCCGCATTTTCTCACTATTTATTTATTTATTTTAGAAAAATCTCTAATTTAGATGGACACTCTATTTCAAATACTTTTAATATTTTGTTTAACTCATGCCCCTTGATTGGATATTATTCACCTTAGGGACCTTTGATTCTTATTTATATCTACAAGGGGTACGTATTTACCATCCTCACAAATTTTAAGTTTTGTATTTTAATTTTGAGTTACACAAACATGCTGGCTAATTACCTTGACCTGAACTTAATGGTTATTTTAATTAAAGTTCTCGTGATGCTTGGACATTCCTACCTAAACCATTTTTTATTAATGCCCCTTTTAATTAATAATTAGTTTAAAATAAATAATCAAGGCACTTTAGCTACTAATATATGATGATTAATCCAAGATTAAATCTTTAATATTTTTATTTACATCCTAATAAAATTTATTAGCTTCCCTGAATTATTTTCTAATTTTCTTTAGTTTCCTTAATTGAAATGGGTTAATAGAAATAAAAATAAAAACGAAATATGCGGCAAGGGGATTCGAACCTGCGACCTGCGGCATGAACTCGGCTCGACTGACCAACTGAGCACGCGCTCGTTTGTGAGTGAGAGGAGGCAGTCAAATAGATGAGGTGAGGGGCCGTATGGGGGCCAGAACAGAGGAAGCAGCGCCCGAAACAGGAGAGAGCGGCGGCACTGGGTAGATGGTGGCGTCGCGGCGAGGGGGCAGCCGGAGGGAGGCGGCGTTCAGTGAAATGGACTCCTGGGAGCACAAGGGAGCCGAGGGAGGCGCTGGCGTGAGTCGAGGAGCTCCGAGGTGGGCCGGCGGCGAGGCTCGGCGGCCGGAGGCAGAGGTGGATGGGGCACGGGCGTTGGAGTGAAGGAGAGGGGAAATTGAGGCGCACATGAGCTACAAGGGGTCAGGGAGAAGTTTACCATGCCATCCACATCGGGGAAGACACGCCAAAGGGGGCCGGCGACGGTGGCCTACAGTGGCGCAGGCATGCTTACGGCGCCGGCGAGCTGGGGTGAGGGAGGAGCTCCGACGACGGTGGGGAACACTCGACGATGCTGAGGAGATGCTCTGAAATGATGGAATCGATGGAAGGAGCCTCGGGGAAGCAATGGCAGCTGTGGAGGCGGCAACGGCCAGTTTTGGGGAAGACACGGCGGCGGTGAGCTTCAGTGCGCGAAAATTCAATTAGATTGGAGGGAAGGCTTATGGGGTGTGGGGACACATCGTGACGCGGTTGGATTGGCGGGGGCTTCGCCGGAGGGCCGAAATGGCAAGGAGGCGGCACGGCGGCTCATGGGCGTGGGGACGCTCGGCCTGAGGAGGGGATGACTTCGCCTTGCTCCAACGATGCTTCAGGGGGGAAGGAATCGGTCCGGCGTAGCTTCAATCAGAGGTGTGCTCGTCGGTCGGCTTTGGGGAAGAAGAGGCGGCTGGTGAAGCTAGAGGCACTGGGAATGCAATTGCTTTGGATGGGAGGTAAAGCGGAGCAGGGTGGTGCGACTGGGGGCTTTGGACAGGGGTTTTATAACTAGGAGGAGCCCGAGCGTCGTGCGTAATTCAACACTGAGCTCGGCGGCGGCATGGCTACAGTCCGAGAGAGGGGACGGGACGGCCGGGCGTGATATAGGTTGGGGCGACGTGTGCGGGCAGGTCCGTAGTCCTGGCAGCATTGCCGCAACTGTGGCTGATCCGAGCGGTGTGGCGTGGTCCTTCGGTAGGGGCGACGGGGTAGACGGGATAGCCAGAAGTGATGACGACCAGGCGGTGACACGAGAGCAAGACTTCGACGGGACAGGCGGTGGGTCTTGGTGACGTGCGCACGGAGACATGTCAACAACTGGTGGTCCTAAGGAGGTGCCGGCGTGGAGACAGGCTGTGATAGCGGGGTGGGCTGCGGCGGCGAGGCAGGGGAGGTGGCGTCGGCCTTGGCTGAAGCGAGCGGGGGAGGGGAGGAAGAAGGTGGGCTGTCCTGGGCCGGTTCGGCCAGGCTGAGAAGGCCCCCCTTCGTTTTTTTATTTGTTTGTTTATACCTATTTATTTATTACTATTATTATTATTGCATTTATTTAATTAGGATTAGGGGGTATGTACATGGATACATACCCAACCTGTGCATGCACATGCCATGTCTCGTCTGGCATAAGACGATAAAGTATTTTATACGGCACGATATGTATTCGGATTAGCTTTAACAGTGCGGAAATTGCAATGAACATCGTAAGCTCTCAATTCCATCGTTTTCTTTCTGCCCCGTTTGCGCTGTGGTGCTGTTTGCATTAGGTCACACTTCGTAGAAAAGTCACCACTCACCACCGGTTTGGCAGCGCGTCACATCGCTGCCACAGTGGAATCAGAGCGTACTCTCTCTAACTGATGTCTCCGAAGTCTCCTAAACGTCCGCCCCACGCCGGCGGCGGTAGCCCCCAAACCAAGACCCTAATAATTCTGCAAAATTTGGCTATTTTCCAGTGCTCCACAGCTAGTTAGTAAGCAACCTTGGGCCCTTAGAAGAATATCAGTTGGTCAGCCTTGGATCTGTAGTATAAACAAGTAGTCTCTTTGAGCAACTTTTTTCTCGTCTCCTGGATGGGCCAATGTACAGTAGCTTGTATAATATATAGTTCCTTTCAGCTCTCCTGGCCAGTTTCTGCCACTAACTCCGTCCGTTCTGCATTTGACGAAGCCGTCCGTGCATTGGCAGCCAACGGAGGTAGCCATACTTTCCCCGCGTAAGTACAAGCCCGGCATAATTATTTGATATCATAATGTTATTTTCAGCTTATGGATTATCATTTATGCCTTTATCCGAACAAACAAACAGAACATATTTTTCATCACTTTTTTAAAATGATCTATCCAAACAATATTGTTAAAATAATTTATCAGTTTATCAATACTGTCTCATTCCTACGAATACTTATGGCCAAAAGCTTCGAGAAAGACACACCCGTCGTGTCTCCTCTTTATTGCTTCTCGCGGTTGCGTACGCAACGTGGAAACGGGACGGACTTGTTGCGCCAATGCACGTACGTACCTATCATATCACGATGACATACTGACGTACCGGGAGGGATGATGCATGTATGGTCAAATCCAATTTTATTTCGGCTCTACTTTAGTTTAGAGTTTCCATTGCCCTGCCATGGAAAACGCGTTGTAATATCTGGAAACTGGAAAGTGCTATGACCGAGCTTTTACATGAGCTGGCTTACCTTGGCTTGGCCGAGTCGCCCGGCTGGGACTTGCATGTGTACATGCAGTGGCGCGTGCGTCCCTGCCAAAGCGACGTGCGTCGTCCGGAGCAAGATGCTTCTACGCAGCATCTCGCGTTGTCGCCTTAGTTTTGTGATTTGTGATGTTACAGAATTGGCTTGCATATATATGCCGAGCTTTCGAAGGTCGCCTGCACAAGCAAAACATTTGGTACAGAGAATCAAGGAGTCCGCGGCGAATGTGCTGGTGCTGGCGTGCCGCGTCGGCTCCTGTCCGGACGAGCTCGAGCGTGTCGAAATGTTGCGGCGGCGCGGACTAGCCGGATTGACGCGGCGGGGCTGGCGAGAGGGGAGGCTATTGGGATGCATGGGTCGAGGGGAAACGGCGCGGACTGTTGCTTCTTTTTTCACGTGCGAGGACGGAGGATTACGGCTTCAACCCCGTGCAGCCGCGGGTAGCTAGCTTGCTGCCATCAGTACTGTAACACACATCACAGGGCAATGCAACGATGTCGACCGATGTAGACTGGATGGCTCAGCCTCCAAATCACAAGTTACAACATTAAATGTTACATACATTCTGGCGTAACAAATTACAACTTCGGCTCTGACAAATTTCTACTGCATATTTTACAAGAGCTTCTCGTGTGATCACACTTTCCACACTGGACCGTAGGGTTTTTTTTCCCTCTGCTAAAGATGGCTGATACAAATAGTACAAAGGTACAAGTGTACATTGCAATACCACCTTCCTACTCTAGCTGCATCCGTATTCCGTACTCATCCCTCTCCCGTGTAAAGTAAATAAAAAGGCTGAGACAAAACCTGGTACAGGAAATCCTCAAGTAAGACAGGACGAAATAGCAGAAGAGGTTTCCTGCAAATCCTCTTTGAATTTGTACATGTTTACCACCAGGCAGTGTCAAAACTGTTTCTTTACCATTCAGAGCTAGAACGAATGACACATTAATAATATTGTTTTTCCAAGATATAAAATTTTGAGTTGCTTTTTAAGCTATTGCCCTGAATATCAATGGTTTGAAATCAGTATCCAGCCTACACCATGTGAAAATGGCATACACTAATTCATTGCTTATTAACATAGATGTATGTTAGTTGAAAGATATCTTTTTCACCATTTAAACGTACATCAGACTTCAGCTGGTCTCCATTTACGAAACTTTCCACATGCAATTCAAATCCCAAACGGCGAATATCCCCTAATGTAACAATTCCTACGAGAAAATCTTCATGATCCACAACAAGGGCACAATTGTGCTGCTTATCGTGCAATAGCTTGAGAGCTTCTGTCACTGTGGCAGATGGTGGAACTTTAACATAGCCCTTTGACATGGCCTGGGAGACCTAGTAAAAAAGCTCAAATGGCAAATTAAGATAAACAACATCACAATTACAATTTACAATGTGTACTTGTCTTGAACTAACAACTAAGGATAAACACACTGTATATCAGCTAACTAGAATTACAGAGCTTGCCAAACCTTCAAATCATCTAGAAGTATTTCCTCGTTGTGGGTACCATAGTTATGAACATCAGTTTGTAAGATAGTGAGCCCAAGATCATCTATGCCATTACCTTACCTCCAGCTACTACTATTTCTATCTTCTGATGAAATTGAAGAGTAACCCCACCTGGGTGTTCTAAACCCAGAAGGTTCACCATCATTTGGTTGGTTTACTACAGAAGGAACCCATATTGCCAACCCAACTGCTCCCTGTTAGAAGAGAACCAAAGAAGAAAATGTGCATTAGTTTCGAAAATGCAATGGCAAAACAGGAGACGTGGCATGTATGCCCTCTGCATCAAATTGGCAATGAGAACCCAAAAAAAACAGAGATAAGATCCAGACAAAAACATGGGAGGACCACATTTAACACTCAGTTGCTTACCATGAGAGGAAGCAAAATCCTGTAATCCTTTGTCAGCTCAAAGAGAAGCAATACTTTAGTCAGTGGGACTGAAGAAACTGAAGCTAATGTAGCAGCCATTCCAACCTACAATTCAGACAATTGGTTCCCTAGGACATCATTGCTTCAAGCAATAAGGAAAGTGGATTACAGAGCAACTTACTAGAGCATAAGCTCGTGGCTGTGCAACAGCAGCATTACCAGGTATAGCTGAGCTTATTAAATATGCAGCTGACCCTCCAAAAACAGCACCAACAGCAGCCCTGATCATCAGGCTTGGAGCATATAGCCCACCCACAAGACCAGAGCCCTTGCAAAGGGCAGTTGCAACTACCTTTGCAGCTGCAAGTTAACAACCAGATACCAGGAGCAAAAGCACTTTTCCCAGTATACGATATTTCTTCAACATTTGTGAAACCCCAGTATAAAATACCTGGATATTTGAGCGCTATATATGAGGCCAGCTCCCAGCCCACCCAATGCTGGGTACACTACAATAGGGTAATCAAATATCTCTTTTATGTATCCAAAAATCTTGAAAACCATAATACCAACAAGCCAAATTCCACACTGACTGCTCCACAGAGCATTCCTAAGATGAGGTATAGAGGTAGCTCTGAAAAAAAATGAGAGACGAAAATATCCTTCGGAAACACAACTGTTCATATACACTTATACAGTGATACAAAAGGATAAAAATACTTTCAGTTGAGAACCCATGTCAAGATAATTGAGGGCCAGTTCATATAGCCTTTTGGCTTTGGGCTTGAATAGTAACAGCTTGTAGAGAGAGACACTCGCATACGATTTTGGCCGATATAAATGAGTCGATGCAATGTGTATTACAATCAATTAGTAGACACCGCCTTAAAAAGATACTTCGTTTAAAAAATAGGTATTGTAGAAAAGTCATTTACTGTAAAAAAAAACAGTTGTTTTTTTTAGATAACGGAACTAAGTTCCAGCCTCTACCATCCGAGATGGTACACAGCTGAGAGTTTAACACAATCCAAAGCCATCAGGCTCAAGCTCTTACAACCAAGAGACAGAAAAAAAGCAACAAGGTTCCGCACACCCAGGACGAGCGACTACAAACAAGGAAGAGAACTAGGACTAAGCTTTAATTCGATTCCAAAAGCTCCACCCAAACTTTTTGAAGACCGCCATAATCATTGTCTCCAAGTCTCGGCATCCACGTTTGAACGTCGGTCGCTCCTCCTCCTTATGCAGCAGGGACCACTGTCGGATCCAGTATGTCGCCCTGAAAATTACCTGTAAATAGGTAATAGACTTAATTTTGTTAAAAACCATATCGTTTCTATTCAACCAAAGAGCCCAACAAAGCGCAATGCCTCGATAAAATTTGGTTTCTAAGTCAAGACACAAGCCATTTAGCCAGAGCCAAATAAATTAGAGAACTAGTGGGTGGTTGAATTCCAAAAGTGAAAAGCACAAGATTCCAAACAAATCTCGCAACATGGCATTCAAAAAACAAATGTTGAATAGTCTCTAAGGAACTACAGAAACAACATTTGACACTTCCTTGCCAATTCCTTTTTGCCAAGTTATCTTTCGTGAGAGTGACTCCCTTATTTAAAAACCAAAGGAAAATCTTAATTTTCAGCGGTACCCTTAACTTCCAAAGAGGGTTTTTTCCGGAAGAACTCCCTGTTGTATCATGTTTCTATACATGGACTGAACTGAGAACAAGCCCTTCTTGCTATATTTCCATAGGAACACATCCCTCTCACTTGTGAGGTTAACACAGACCACTTTAGACACTAGGTCATACCAAGAAATCAAGTTTTCGTTTACCAAACCTCTCCTAAAAGACACATTAAGCGGTATAGTCCGTAAGACATGAGCTACCGTATCATCTTTCCTTCTCACTATTCTGTAAAGGTTTGGATAAACCTCTCTGAAAGGCTTGTCCCCTAACCAAACGTCCTCCCAAAATCTTATTTGTCCCCCACTTTGCACATTAAAACTTCCACCGGCGAAAAAATCATCCTTGACCTTCAAAAGGCCGCTCCAAAACTGAGAATCTCCTGGCCTGTGTTGCACTTGAGTCAGGGATTTGTTAGATAAGTATTTCTTTTTTAGAAGATTTTGCCAAACCCCATCATCATTAGAAAGCTTAAACAACCACTTGCTCAACAGACATCTATTTTGAACTTCTAGGTTTTGTATGCCTAGTCCACCAGAGTCTTTAGGCATACAAAGGACACTCCACCTAGCGAGCCGATATTTCTTTTTGTGTTCATCGCATTGCCAGAAAAAACGTGAGCGATAATAATCTAATTTTTGAAGAACTCCTCTAGGGACTTCAAAAAAAGATAACATAAACATAGCTAAACTAGTTAGCACCGAATTAATCAAGACTAGTCTCCCTCCAACCGAAAGCAATTTTCCTTTCCAACTAGAAAATTTTTTTTTGGAACTTCTCCTCAATACAGGCCCAATCCTTGTTCGATAATTTTCTATGATTCATCGGTATTCCTAGATACCTAAAAGGAAGACCCCCCAGCTTGCACCCAAACAGTTTTGCATATTCTTGTTCACAATCCTTAGCTGTGCCATAACAAAAAACCTCACTTTTGTGAAAATTGATCTTAAGCCCCGATAATTGCTCAAAGGTACTAAGCACAAGCTTGAGATTCTTGGCTTGGAGCGTGTTGTGATCTAAGAAAATAATAGTGTCATCCGCATATTGGAGAATAGAAAGACCATCCTCCACAAGATGGGGGACCACTCCCTTGAATTGTCCATTGGACTTAGCCTGGAAAATCAAGGTTGCTAGCATATCCGCTACTAAATTGAACAAAATAGGAGATAAGGGATCACCCTGCCTTAGGCCTTTCTTAGTTTGAAAGAAACAGTTGTTAAAAGCTAATATTAATACGACCTAAAAAAATGAGGCTTCTATGTAAGGAACTCGAAGTTTATATAGAATAGGCCAAGTATTAAACTTTATGAGAAAATCAGCTCTGGGCCTTATAACCATAAGCCTCAACAAAAAAGGGAATCACATGTTGAGGCTTGATGAATTGCCACAAATGGCAAACCCAGTATGCAAGTGGTGCCCCACAACATGATAAAAAAAAGGGGTTAGTGGAATATATCCTAACTGCAATTAATAGATGAACCTCCATTCTTACAGTTAAAGATAAAAAAAAGTAGGGCAGGTACCAGCAGCAGATTTTAGCTTATATGCCGGCACTATAAAAGCTGGTCTTTCTCCAAGCAAAACATTTGATATAGTAGATGATATGACAGATGCCAATATTATCATAGCAGTTGTAAAGGGAGGTGAGTTTTCTTCTTTAAGCGGCCTCAGTACAGTTTCAATGGCAAAGAAGCACCCAGCAACTGCTGCATTGAAGCCTGAAAACCCACAACACAAGAAAAGAGTATGTTAGCAAAAGCCATTACATCAAAAAGAGTGACAACACAAGAAATCGAGCGTCACACATATTTCTGCAGAAAGCAAAGGATTTTTTGCAAAAAAAACAAGGAGCCGTATGTAATAACAGGAAAACCGAGGAGTTTTATCTTGTAAAAGAAGGGTCTCTCTGGAAAATTTAAGGAACCATATGCAATTTTGAAAACACCGAGAGCTTTCCACAAAAAAATGCATGACGGGCCTTTTTGTAAAATTCAAGAGCCTATATGTGACTTCGAAAAATTCAAAGGACTTTTTTACAAATAAGCTAACATGGCAGCACTCCCTCGGGAACAATGCCCGGGGTGTCATGTAGGGACTATATTCTAAAATGTCAATTTTCAAGATGTTATATGGTGCATTCTTTTTGGCTACGTCTGTGGCTGATGGTTTATGGTTGTGGCTGATAATTTTTATCCTAGCGTAAGTATTTGTGCAAACAAACTGAATGTTGCTAAGCGACTTCAAAAATATTGTCCTGATAAATCGCTTCAAAACGATTGCAAAATAATTATTATATTTATTTGTTTAGAAAAAATTATAAGACATGGACCGAAAAGAATATGACTATGTACAGGGTGCGAAAACTGAACGACACTCCTACACCAATCAAGTCATCGTTCCGGACGTACGGGCTAAGACAATGGGCATGACCGCATGAATGCCTAAACTGGCTGCACGTAATTTGTTCATCAATGGAGCGAAGCGATTCAATGAACTGAGGTCCTATTCTTTTTAGCTTTAAAAACTGTTTTTCAATTTTTTTTACATTAACTAGTTTTTAAATAGAATATCTTTTCAAGATAAAATCTACTAGTTAATTATAGTACATGCTTTACTGACTTCATTTATATAGGCAAAAACTACACATGATTTTCTATTACTATATAATATCTCATAGAAACAGCCCAAAAACCATAAAACACAGATAAAAATCATAAGCTCTAACAAAAAATAACATACCTGAATGGAGCTACCTTGGGCCAGCACCACCACTACCATACCATGCGAGGAGCGTGTAAACGCAGACCGGAAGCAATTTGCAAAAACGAGCTCCTCTAAATCGGCCTAGCACATAGCCCCGAATAGAGCTCTCTTGTAGGTACATTGGGCCAGGTAAATTTACGCTGAAATTAGTTGTCTCTAGGCAAGGGAATAAGCCCAGATGGAGAACCAGTTGGCCCAAAATTTGGTGCCGACGGGGCACTAATGGGCAAGGGAATAAGCCCAGGTGGCGGTCCAAATTCATCAACAGTTTAAGGCCGATACCTTTTGCTTTTATTCCCTTTCTACAAAGTATAAACATTCAGCTCCAAATGAGAGAAAAAAAAGTACAAACAGATCTTAAATATTTTATTTTACTTTGAGTTACTCTGAGTTCATCTAATTTACTCCGATCCGTTTCCAATTTACACCGATTTCAACCTTATCTATTTGAAATTTCCAGCTCGAAAACTATCAAAATTTTCTGAAAATCATTGCTACCGGTTCTACTGGACCCTTCTAGTAAAAATTCAAAACCGATTTTGATAACCCTGGTACAGGACCGTGCTTCGTTTGGATCATGCCAAAAATCTTGGCATTCCACGCTTGTCACAAACTTTGGGCAATGGCATCATGGGCTCATGGGGGACTCGCATTTTCTTCTTCCTATCACTGTACCAACCAACTATAATCCAAGAGTATCCACTCCTACTTCCCAGAAGGAAGAGCAAATCGCAGTTTGCAAGTAGTAGCGACTAGCATAATATCGTAGCCGCACCATCGCGGTATTGCACTACCTAATACACTACCTGTCTACCTGCGGATGCCATGTGTTTTTCTCCGTGTCCCGGAGACTTTGGGTCTGTTTGGCTGTAGCTGTAACTTTTTAGCTAAAATTGTTGAATTTTGACGGTTTACGGTACAGATTACGAAGAGACATATACTCATTTGTGATTTTGGTTAGTATAGATGTTGGACTTTTAACGTATAAATTGTTTAACTTGTAGATCCCGTCTTAAGAAAATACTCTATT
Organism: Bonia amplexicaulis; assembly: GCA_036346245.1. NCBI lineage: Eukaryota > Viridiplantae > Streptophyta > Magnoliopsida > Poales > Poaceae > Bonia > Bonia amplexicaulis. The sequence goes on from CM070739.1 coordinate 25,699,058, forward strand.
TAAAAGTTAGATACTGTAGTAAAAGTTAAAAGCCGTTTATTTCGGATAAAAAGAACAGACCTTTTGTTGGGGCATTATATGTTGGTGCACGCACCGCCGATCGGCCGGGACACCTCACGTGGTTGGTGTGATGGTCATTTTCTTGCTGGTGATCGTGTCATCGGTTGGTACGTGCCTAAGATTGTTCTCTCCTCTCATTAGCAGGCAGGCAGTTGCCTTGCCCCATCAGAGGCTTCTGGCTGAAGCTAGCTAGCTTGTGATGAAAAGATTCATTAGCTAATCACGTACAAGATTCCGTTTCTCCATTAACTGAATTTTCCCCGAGGAACATGACGATATGGTGCCATGATCATCTATATCAATCAGCAGGTCATATGATGCCATGATCATCTATATCAATCAGCAGGTCACTTTCTTCTTTTTCTATGATTTTGTGGGTTCTTTCTCGGCTGTGGTTTATAAATTTTGGTTAAAAATTTTGAATTATAGTTGTTTACGAGAAAGAGTATAAAGAGATATCCGCGTGCGATTTTAGCCAATATAGACGAAATTAAGACAGTGTCTATTACAATCGACTTATAGACTCTATTTTAAAAAGATATTTCATTTAAAAGCTAATTACTATAAAGAAGTTAAAAACTATAAACCAAAAAGCCCAAAAAAAGGCAGCTACTTGCATGGTGGCTGCTAGCTCAGACTAAAGTTGCTACATCCGAGCCCTGTGCTATGACAATCATTTTGATGCTGGCTCAAGCTACTACTAGCATTTGCTAACCACTGCAGTCCACAGCTTGTCAAAATTGGTACTACAAATATAATGCTGGACGCCATTGATGATTAATGGACAGATGTCTTATTGTGGATCGAGTTCATTTGGCTAGATAGGTGCGCTTAACTGCCAACTTAATTGAGCGGAGTTAATAACTGTGCTGCACCTAACCTGACTTTGAGCTGCAGAAAAGCTGCTTTTGCTTACCCATATCTCATTGGTGCATGATATTCATTCGATCTGTCACAACACTCTTAATTTTGTGGGCAAGCAGAAGCTTCCTAAGAAGAGAAACGCGAAAATAACAGAGGATATTAATATATCAGAGCCCTTAAATTTAGATGTCTGAGTCCCGGCGCAGCCAGACTAAAGTGCTGCACGGGCTTTTTATTTTTTCTTCTATGGCTTATGATTTTTAAATTGCTCGTAAAAAATAGTATGGAATTATAGGAACTCGCGTATGGTTTTGATCAAGATAAATGTAATTACTATAGTGTGTACTACAATTAAACTATCTTAAAAAGATATTTTATTTAAAAACTAGTTATTATATAAAAATTTAAAAAAAAGGATTTTTAAAAGCTGAAAAGGAGAGGCAGTAGTCAAACATACTTGCTAGTTATCGTAGTAGTAGTAATCAGGTGGTTGGAAATGCCGTGGATAAAAGATTATTTTCAACTGATGAAAGCTTCTTGGTGTGATTCCCTACTTCCAAGCACAACGGGCGCACGCCCATGCGCACGGAATCTCTATAAAAGGCCGCGAGGGGGTTGGGCTTACTGTTATACAGCCACTGAGCCACTGCGGGAAGGTTTCAGATAGATAAGATGGCGTTGCCTCTTCTGCTTGCCTTCTCCCTGCTCTTCGCAGTGGCGACTCCTATCAGGGATATCACTGATGCATGCTCGTCAGAAGTAAAAGGTATAATTCCTGCTAGTCTTGTCTGACTTTCTTCATGCGTGTTTTTGCATACTTGCCATTAGTTATCTCTGGTTTCTGCAACTAGATCAAGGATATGTACTTTCTTGACATATCTACAACAGCAGTACTAACCTTAGATGGCATTAGACAATTCAGTAGGAAGAGAAAAGCGCACGAGTTTTAAAGCGCTTAAGTAGCATCTGAGGAACCAATTTGCATCTGTCAGTAACTTCAGAAATTTTTGTGATGTTCACTTCTCCTTTTCTTTTGAGAAAGGTATAAAATCATGGGAGTGTCTAGGCATCACCTAGATGTTTTTTTCTAACTATCATCTAAAATTGTGACTCTTGAATTAGAGATCAAGAGACACTTTATTTTTGAAGGAGAGAAATTTTTTTCGGGGGGTAGAATTAGGGGAGGGGTGAGGGAGGAGAATTCATGACTATTGGATCTCTAATCCAACAATCCTAAATCAGGATGATAGTTAGAAAGAAAACATCCGGATAATGTTTAACAAAACCCTAAAATCATTGTGTAGGATGAATTAACCTGAACGTGTGTTGTTACTGAAGACCAAAGGGTAGAAAGAACGGCCTTATATATGAACCTAAATTGCAATGTAAGAATATTTGAGCCCAAAATTGTGTTGGATGTGTGTCACCCTGCAAATATTTTTTTCAGGCAGCGGCTAATTAAAGCGCCTTTGCCTATGTCAAGTATAGCTGCATAAAAGTTGACAGCTCCAAAGGGCAATCTAGATGCCAGGAACTACATAGGTCAGGGCAATAGTATAAGTACGTTAGGCGCGTTTGATCGATAGACTATGCATGCTTTTCAATGTTCCATCACCACCAAAACGAAAGCGTCTTTAGCGTTTCCATTAGACACAACTAAATTGGCGCTTTAGCGTTGTGCTAACAGTCTGGCTGGAACATATTCTGATGCCATTCTTAAACAAATCTTGTGGTTTGCATTAGTCTCTAGATACTATACTTCTCCACCTAACATGCAAGGAGGATCCGCCCCCTCGTCACCGATTTCTAGCTCCGTTTTCTGTGTGAACACATGCCCCCATCCATATCACCACTACTAAAATTAATTTCTGCGCTGTTGATTATTTGGTAATTGCCATTTAACTTCACCTAATACGATCAAAGCTAGACTCCAATTAATCTATCGATTGTATACTTCTTCCCCCGTGAAATCAATTGTTTCCCACCGCCAACCACCGTATCTATCGATCGACGATCAGCGTTGAAAACTTTGCGTATCCGGTGACGTTTTCGACGCAGCATCTGCTGCCGCCCATTTCGCCGGCCATTTCACCGGCGAAATGAGGCTGCCATTCGCTTCCTTTTTTTTTCTCCTTTCTTTGCCGTGAGACGAATCAATCGATCGAGCATTGTACCCGCACGGCATAATGCACACACCAGAAATCTGGTTGTCGTAAATGATTTGCACATATAGCCACATCTGGGCTGTAGTTGTCCAACCCAGTTCCCTAGCTTTCCAAATAAAAATAGTAGTTCTCCAATCATCCAATGCAGTAGTACAATCTTGGTTCTCCTTGGAAAATATCATGGGTGTTTCTCATGCATATAATCTCCTTCAAAAAAAAAACTAATGTACCTTCTTGTATGGTATGTACTTAGGCACGAAAGTCGTGGAAGGCGTGTTGAACTGGTGGTCGTTATGACAAATTGACAAGCACTCCGATTAGCCATTATTAATACATACATGTTGAGTAGTGTTAACTACCAACCAAAAGCGTCACTTCACACCCTTTTTGACGTGTTCTCTCTCGTTGGATTTTTGCTAGCGCAAAACTTCAATATGACAAAAAACTTAGTTTTCAGTGTTTCTGACCAAGTGAGCTAGTACAAATTGAGTGCCTAGTTTCCGCTCGATTCAGTGATTCCTTGGTTTTGTCTAGAATCAATCCATTCATGTGGTCCGGTCTGAATGTCTGAAGAGCAGCCTGAATGTCTCAAGAAGTGCGTACCGTGCTCGGTCATATCTATTTTTTGCTTATAGTTTAGGACTTCTTCTAAATAAATAAATCAGCTGGTTTCTCAACCGTTTTTTTATGAAGTGTTTACCGGTACTCAGTTCGTTATCAAATCAATGGTACACTCGTTAATTAGTTGGTTGCACGTTGCAATAGCCTCTCTGCCAACTACCTCCGACGTCGTCTCGGGCGCGATTTAATACGGTTACGATCGACCTGTTGGTGCGTACCGGACGGCATCGACGTGAGCCATTCTCGTGATGCAAACCGCAAGACTTTAGGGCCTGTTCTTCAGGCCACAAGTCGATCGATTTTTCGCAATCGTTACAGTATCTAACTTTTAAATTGAGTATTTTCTCAAAATGAGGTCTACAAGTTAAACGTAGTATATATTAAAAGCTTAACATCTGTACCAGCCAAAATTGCAAATGAGTATCGATTTCTTCGTAATCTGTACCATAAACAGCTAAAATTCAAAAATTTCAGCCAAAAATCATAAGCCACAGCAAAAAAGAACAGGCCGAGCTAATTGACATGTGCCCTCAATACTGGGGTGCTCAGGCTGTAATACGTACGTAGTACCCTCTAGGCTGTAGCACACTAGCACGCCATATGATCGCCACTCCCTTCCTCAAGCAGTGGTGTGTAGGAAATACTCGAATATTTTGTTAATAAATAATATTTAAAATTTGATTTCTCATATCTAGATTTAATGGCTAAAATCACTTTGCCTCCTTTATTCTCATTCGGTACTATTCTGTAAAAAAAACTTAATTATTTAAAGGTTGGATGCATACCTACCTATATCTGCTAGTTTACTTATTTGTTATTAGCATGTGATGTAATATATTAGGCCTTTCTTGGCAGCAGCGAGACGGACTAGTAGATTTTTGTGACGGTTGCGGTAGCTTTGGACGAACTGACGTAGGTAAAAACTGCGTGCTGCTGAACTGCAGATTTCCAGCACCTAAACAGCTCCGGCCTGCACCTCCCGCTGCACCACCCGCGGAGCCCCTGCTCGCCGGCGCCGCTCCCGGCCGACCTACCCTTCTCGGCGGTGCTCACTCACGATGATTCTCGCATCGCGTCCTTCGCCGCGCGCCTCGCCAAGACGCCGTCCGCGCGCCCCACCTCCCTCGACCGCGCCGACGCCGGCCTCGCCGACTCCCTCGCGTCCGTGCCGCTCAACCCGGGCACGTCGGTGGGCGTGGGCAACTACGTGACCCGCATGGGCCTCGGCACGCCGGCCAAGTCGTACGTCATGGTCGTCGACACGGGGTCCTCGCTCACCTGGCTCCAGTGCTCCCCCTGCATGTTGTCGTGCCACCGCCAGGCCGGCCCGGTGTTCAACCCCAAGACGTCGAGCACCTACGCCTCCGTGTCGTGCTCCTCGCCGCAGTGCAACGACCTCACCTCCGCCACGCTCAACCCAGCCGCCTGCTCCTCCTCCAGCGTCTGCATCTACCAGGCCAGCTACGGCGACAGCTCCTTCTCGGTCGGGTATCTGAGCAAGGACACCGTGTCGTTCGGCTCCACCAGTATGCCCAACTTCTACTACGGCTGTGGGCAGGACAACGAGGGGCTCTTCGGCCGCTCGGCCGGGCTCATCGGTCTGGCCCGTAACAAGCTGTCGCTGCTGTACCAGCTCGCGCCGAGCCTCGGGAACTCCTTCTCCTACTGCCTCCCGACGTCGTCGTCCTCCGGGTACCTGTCCCTCGGGTCGTACAACCCGGGGCAGTACTCGTACACGCCGATGGTGTCGAGCTCGCTCGACGACTCGCTCTACTTCATCAAGCTGGCCGGGATAACGGTCGCCGGGAAGTCGCTGGCCGTGTCGTCGTCGGAGTACTCCAGCATGCCGACGATCATCGACTCCGGCACGGTGATCACGCGCCTGCCGACGAGCGTGTACTCGGCGCTGAGCAAGGCCGTGGCCGGGGCCATGAAGGGGACGCCGCGCGCGTCGGCCTACTCCATCCTAGACACGTGCTTCCAGGGCCGGGCCTCGCAGCTGCACGTGCCGGCGGTCAGCATGGCCTTCTCCGGCGGCGCGGTACTGAAGCTGTCGGGGCGGAACCTGCTCGTCGACGTGGACAGCTCCACGACGTGCCTGGCGTTCGCACCCGCCAGGAGCGCCGCCATCATCGGGAACACCCAGCAGCAGACTTTCAGCGTCGTCTACGACGTAAGGAGTAACAGGATCGGGTTCGCCGCCGGCGGCTGCAGCTGAGAAGGTGCGCGTATGCACGGACTTGGGTAAATGGGCAATGCATTTGCTATTCGCTTTCTGAACTCATCGCTTTTATTTAACCACACTAGCTAGCTCCTTACGGTGCATGCATGTGGATGAATATATCACAAGGTACATAAAAAGGGTCTTCGATGAAAGTGTTGCCCTAGCACCCAGGTGTACATGTTATCACATTGTTGTTTAAAATACACACACAAAAAAGGAGTTATGCTATTTATATTGTTCAGGCCAGGTAGTAAATTAAGCATGTGAAGCAGTGAAAGTGGAAATGCTTGACTCCAAAGAAAATTGTAATTCACATAGCCAAGAGACGGGAGATAGTTTGTCAAATAGTTTTGTCACATAACCAACTATACTGGCCAAAAAGATTTACTTTATATGAATAGGTAAATTAAAGGGGGTGTGTGTGTTTAAAAGTTCCTCTTTAAAACTTCAAGAAGAATTGTAAAAGTGGAAGATATATGCTTGTATGCATGTGTTCTTTCCACAATGAAGATGTATTTGTTTTTGTAACATTGCATTTAAGATTATTTTCATAACTCCAGAAATTGTTGTATTCTGCTGTCCTTTTGCAAAACGTATGATTGGAAGCCAGGTAAAGATCCAGCTAAGCATGGACGTACCTATACCCACTAAGTTTAGACATGATTTTGTGCCGGTAGAAATGTAGCAAAAAATATTGAAAAAAAAATCATGGATGTAGTATACTCCCGCTTCGCAATATTTGTCGAAAGCGCATACCAAGAAGGCATAATTAAATAATATTTAATAAAATTAGACCATATTTGTCACTATTAGATGGAGTAACACTATATTTGTTTAATATCAACAAGTATGATCAATTCTATTAAATATTACTTAAATTTTGTGATTCCTTGCACTGCTACAGACAGCCCTATCACAGACGGTTCGGAACCGTCATCACAGACGGTTTCTGAACCGTCAGTGTTTAGGTGTCAGTGATAGTTGGTGGTTATCACAGACGGTTCCTGAGCCGTCTGTGATAACATACATTACAGACGGTCTTGACTACTAACCGTCTGTGATAGTGCGGTATCACAGACGGTTTTTTATAAACAACCGTCTGTGATACCTCACTATCACAGACGGTTAGTAGTCAAGACCGTCTGTAATACAGACTATCACAGACGGTTTTTGTTTAAACAACCGTCTGTGATACTCGTCTATCACAGACGGTTAATAATCAAGAGCGTCTGTGATATACACAATATCACAGACGGTTTGTGTTATCTCGATTGGTATAGATGGTTCGTATTAAGAACCGTCTGTGAAAGTTCACAGACGGTTATTAATAAAAACCGTCTGTGATGTCTCAATTATCACAGACGGTTCATGTTAATAACCGTCTATGAAAATATCACAGACGGTTGCCAGTAAAACCGTCTGTGATGTACCCGTCCAGTATAGCCTCTTCTGTAGCAGTGTTGTATGCGCCTGACAAACATTGTGAAACGGAGAGAATATCATTAGGGGTGGATAACGAGTTGGCTCGACTCGGTCAAACTCGTTAGTAAACATGGCTCAACTCGGTTCGTTAAGCAAACAAACAGAAGTATATGCTTGGCTTAGCTTAGGGCCATGTTCTTTTCAGCTTCTAAAAGCTGCTTTTCGGCTTTTCTACAGTAACTAGCTTCTAAATAGAGTATTTTTTTCAAGATAGGGTCTACTAGTTAATTGTAGTACATACTTTACTGACTTCATTTATATCAGCAAAAATCGCACGTGAATTTTTGTTACTCTGTAATCTCTCGTACAAACAGTCCAAAGGTCACAAGCCGCAGCTAAAAGCCACAAGCCGCAGCCAAAAAGAATAGGCCCTAGGTCCTGTTTAATTTGGCTTTTTGATGGCATTTGGCTGAAATGGTACTGTAACGACTGCTACCTTTTTCTAAGGTATTCAATTAAAGTAAAATGAAGAAAAATAGGAGAAATAAAAAAATACTATTATATCTCCAAGGACAATACAAAGAAAAAAAAGGAAGGAGGCCATATTAAGAAGCCAACCTATTCTAAATGGCTTTTGGTTTTGAGAAGCTAGAAGTCAGAAGCCTAAAGCTTTTTGGAATGGGGCTTTAAAATCTTGAGTTGGCTAGTTCGTCCCGTTAAACCCAAACACTTACATTGCATGTATATTAATATTAGGGATGCAAACAGAGTGGATAATTGCCGTCCGTCCGACCGATCGAAGGCTTGTAGAACGGATACGGAAGGGGTAGATGGATATCCGGTACTATCCGTATCCGATTCTGACTCCGAGGAAGTGATATCCGTCCGTATATATCCATATGTCAAGTGATATAAGGAAGTCTATTATAACTTCACATAGGAACAAGATAACATAAGATTTTCTGCTGCTTGACTGAGGAAGTGATATAAAGAAGTCTGTTATAACTTCACCTAGGACATGACGACAATAAAAATATGATCTTCCGCTGCTTGACCGAGACATAAGATTTTTCCTGTGGCAAACAAGATGCGAGTTATTCTAATACAACTCGATTTGGATGATGTGTTATTGGAAATCGACAGGATGCCCGCTGCATGATCCGCCGAGAAGTAAAGAAGAGATCATAAGGTTTTCTCTCAGATTCATCTTCATTTATCTACCAATATTCTTCAAGAGGTCACAAAGGAGACCATCAATGCTGCATTATGGCTAAAGCTGGAATAGATCTGCATGATCAAGAATTTGACCAACAAGATACTTGTGAAGCAGAAGCTTTTCTTGCTCATATTGACAGAAGACAGATCAATGTTGAACCACTTGACAATTTTTAAAGATGTCGTCGCCGATATTGAAGTAATGAAGGTCAAATACGATGATGAAGATTTAGCTCTTATACTATTCTGCCCATTACCTGGTTCATTCTCTACTTTGAAAGACACAATTAGTTACACTTGGGACACTCCACAAGGAAGTTTGCTCTGCATCCAAATGATTAACTAAAAACTGTGGTGTCAAGCGAAGCTCAAGCTCGCATACTGAAAGTTTGTCTGTTCATGGAAGACAAATTGAGAGGTCTCTAACTAGGGATTTCAGGAGCAAGAACTAATTTTGAGGCCGTTCTAAATCAAAGAACAAGAAGTCATGCCGTTATTGTAAGGAAAGTGGTTATGATATATCCGAGTGCTAGAAAATCCAGAACAAGGAGAAAAGGAACAATAGTTCTAAGAAAGATCAATAAGATGAAGATGCCAAAGCCAACATTGTTACTAAAGAAGGTTCTGAAGGAGATATCCTTGTTGCCCTTGACGATGTTTCCAAATATGGCGATGAGTAGATTCTTGATTTAGCCTACACTTTCCACATGAGTCTGACCGTGATTGGTTCTTTAACCATGAAGCAACCCTGAGTGGACTAGTGTTGATGTGAGATAATACTTCATGCAATATTGCAGAAATTAGTTCTGTCCAGATCAAGATGTTTGATAGCACATTAGAAACCTATCGGAAGTCCGACATATTCCAAACTTGAAAAGAGCATTATCTCATTGAGTACTCTTAATATCAAAGGGTAAAACTTTTCAAATAGAGGTGGAGTCCTAAAGATCTCCAAAGATGCTCTTGTTGTGATAAAATGTGGTACATTATGCATTCACCCGACTATTCATAGTTGTTGGCTCAGGGTGGTCTCTCACCCTCGTCCGACACCTACCCGACTATGAGCTAGCCATTGGTCGGGCCGGATTCACCTTCACCTGACACTCCACTTTGCTAAATATATGTGTCGGATTTATTCTTTATGGCCCTGAGTCCAATTAAGACCTTATCCGGTTTTCTCCCTAGATAAATCTAAATACTCATTGTGGAGTATATAATAACTTTGATAGAGTTACTGATTCTAGTCGTCTTAGACGAAACAATGGTTGATACGACCCATATGTCCATTATACGAGTGAAAGTTGTAAGTGCTTATATCTTATCCATATGCGGAGAGTCCCAATCTTTCTCTAATCATCCTGCAACCGGCACTCTCTGCCTACTGATTGCTTATACTACGGGTTAACTACTCCATCACTTGAGCCTACTATTCCATTTTCATTTCTTACACATCATTCATCCAAGTTAAACAAAATTTCATTTAATGCAAGGGTGAGAGTACTTTAGTAGGTAAATATTTTATTTTTTAACTGAAGATACTCTGATCAAAATGATCAAATGTGTGCTTGCCTTGCTCCTTTTGCATCCGTACACAAGACATTATATAGGAGAGGTGCAATCAGAGCGGATATAGACAGATATCACTCATCCCGTATTTTTTCTTGGAGTCGTAGACTAATATGGACAATGTCGTATATTCATTTATCCCTTCTATATTCGCTCCATAAAAAATTATCCATTCCATTTGTACCCTCCAATCTTCTAATGTAACTCATCCTGATCTTACCATCCTCTCCTAGGCCCCACTCATTTCGGATTCAACTCCTGACTTCGGATTTATTTTTTACTATTCGTAAATTTCGTCTTTTTCTGGCTTTTTGGTTTTTTTGAGCTTTTTTGCCGGTTCTTTTTTTCGTATTCATTTGCATTGTCCGTGATGGACCAACCTATTTTTTCTATTTTAAATTTTTTTAAAATTTAACTACGCCAAATAAGTCACCATTAGTTACAGCGTAATTTCAGCTAATTATAATGTAATTTCAGCTATAAGTCATATTTTTTCAGCCCAAATGAGTGGGCTTCTAGTCTATCCGTAGCGCGGTACAGCATCGCCGTCCGTTGGGCCCGTGGCATTGCTAGCGTACACGGCCGTGTTAGTGCCAGTGCCGTACTGCCATAAGCGCGTCGGGGCCTACCACAGAACTCTCGGAATTAGGCTTGTATATACGGAGTCCACCCAGACCGAGGTGCGCTGAAAGCTAGGGGCTGGAATCGACTTCTCGCGGATGCGCGCATTGGGCGCATGGCAGGGGCCGGGTGGTGTCAATGTATGGACCAAGTTCTCCTTGAAATACTCGCGTTTGTTGATCCGTCTTGGAGCTGGCTACGGCCTACAGCTCCCAATCGATATCGTAAATTCGTGATGCATTATGTCTCTGGCATGGACAGCTCATCTATCATCCGCGAACAGAGCAGTCGAAAGAACGGGATTGGCTCGTACAGTATTATGTTAAATTCCTCATAAGCCATGACTGTCGTCGACAAGACAGATTTTTTCAGCTGGTTGATTGGCTTGTACAGCGAAGTAGTATGTGAGTTATTTGGTGGGAGTGGGAGTTGGGCAGAGACAGAATCGAAGGACTACCCTGACCACAGTTGCCCTTGCAATCGTATTTCACCTCATGGTGTCCGGGCGTAGGGTTTCACGCTGAGTTGGGCGCAGGAGCGAAGCGGCAGGTTTCACGCGCGGCTCGGGCCACGGGGCGCTCGACGAACGGACGTGGGCCGCGCCCGCCGCGGCTGCGGGAGGTGGGCACCATTTGCGTGGTATGGGCTTTTGACGTTGGAGTTGGAGGTGGGCTGGTTGCCCCGGCTGCGTTGACGCCCAGATAGTTTTTCTACTAGGCTACGAAGTGCGGTGGGCGGAAGTTGCTAGAGGCTGGTGCAACCGATCAGGCCCAAAACATTTTGAGCAACAACTTCCTCAAATAACTCCGATTTCCACAGCGCTGTACCCCGTTCTTTATGTTCGCCACACCCACAGGCGTGTGGAAGAAGCGTAGCAAACTATTCAATACGCGGGTGTGTCCAGTAATCACAGGATATTTTCTTTTAAATAATTATCTAAATTTCGTAACTCTTAGATTAAAATACAAAAGTCATCATCCTTTCTCCTTTACTAAATAACCCCATCTAACACAAACCCATTCCTACCCTGACCCTGCTGCTCCCTTTCGCGCCGCCCCCTCCACGCCGCCGTCCGCTCCACCCTCTTCTCATCGTCGACGCCCCCTCTTTTCTCCCCAAAGCAATTTCGAGCACCTCCCCACCACCCCGCCCTCCTCCATCACCCGCGCAGCGGTGCCCGCCGCCGCCACCACCCTACCCTCCCGCCGTGCCACCCCACCCAACATAATAGTAGTACCTTCCACCGCCACCTCCCTTCGGTACCACCCACTACACTCCTATCTCGTCCGTTGCCTCCACCACTAGGGCACCGCCCCCTGACCTCCCTCTATGCCGGGGGGACAAGTGAACCTAGGTGTGGAGGCGGATTCTTCCTTGGGCTCACCGGCGAGGAGGAAGAAGGGGTTGCTGGAGAAGAAGGTGATGGTGGCGGCTCATGAATCTTTGCATACATTCAAAGGCATGAAATTTGGATGATTGTTTGCAAGAAAACATGTAGATGATGTTTATCAAAATCTATTTATATATTCCTTGACGTTTTGTATTTGCTTATTCCTTTTATATGATCATCTTTTCACAACTAAGATTGTACGACTCTTTGTCAGGAAGTCACTATGTCATAGTCATATTTTCTCTTCCAGCTGTATGTAATTTATGTGCTCAAATCTTTTTCTTAAATCAGACAGTAGGCAGAGAAATAAAGTTAGACTTACAAAGTAGAAAACTGAGAAACTCCCAAACGCATGACTAATCTCCACTACACACATTTGGATATCTGTTTTCAGGACTACACCTGGACATCTCAAAGCAAAGTATGCTTGTTTCGGAACGTTTTCTAAAATTTCCGTCCTTCCAAATGGGGAAAATAGCTCGAGGTAAGAAGCAAGCATCAAGACAACTGTATACTCTAACGATTTCGCCATAATGCATCACACTCCAAATATTGTCACAACTAATAACAACAGTTTCTCTAGGAACAGGACAGTAACACGTCAAAATAAACAAAGTGGGAGATGACTCTGAAACCACTTGACCGTTTACTAGCACCATACTCGCAGAAGATAAATGTCTTTGTACTGACCACTTATTTATCAGTCTTTACAGGGCCTGTTTGGGTGGGGATGCGGCTTATGATTTTTAGTTGAAATTTTTAAATTTTGGTTGTTTACGGTACAGATTACAGAGAGACAGATACTAACTTGTGATTTTGGCTGATATAGATGTTGTATTTTTAACGTGTAGATCGTTTAACTTGTAGATCTCGTCTTAAGAAAGTACTCCGTTTGAAAATTAAATACTGTAACAAAAGCTAAAAGCCGTCAGCTTCGAAGGAAAAAAACAGATCCATAATCAGCTGTACTATGTTACTACGATGTTCCGAATTATACGCATCACATCATGGAGTGCACGATCCGATGATGGGGCTAACTCATCACTGTCCAGCAGCATCGCTCAGAGAAAACTTTTGTCGGCGCAGCCCTGCTTTAGCAGGCAAGGGAGACCCCGATCCTGAAGGAACGCCACCCTTCTCAGCGGACGGCACAGGGAAACACCCCAGGCCAACGGACGCTAGTTCTTCTCTGAATAAGCATCTGAAAACGCGTACCTCCGGGTCTTCTCCCTCGCAGTCTCTTCGTACTCCAATCTCTCGTTCTCGTAGCGATAGGCAGCTTCGAGGTTGATGTCGTCGCCATTGATGACAGGATCGTACATGAGGGAAACTACGGCCAGGAGAATATCTTCTGCCGTCCACAGGGGACCCAGTAGCTGTCGTTAGAGAGTGCAGCTTGACGACGTTGGAAATATTTCCCGTCTAGTAAAATCTAGTCATTGATAAAGTAGAGTTTATCTTCATATGTTATTTAAGTTAAAGCCATGATAACATGAAATTCGAATACCTATGTTAATTAAAAAATATTAATCTATATAATGAGAAGATTTGTAACTAATTTTGTTATGAGAAATAAGAGAAAAGAGAAAAAGTTCAGCTACGTAATTGCGGCTGGGGTAATTCTTCCGTACTCTCTCTATGTTTTTCTTCTTCCATCATGAATTTGTACCATGTGTGAGTTTTCTCTTATGACTAGACCAACTATTGGAATCAGAGCACCTATGTAAATCTCGATCTACTGGCCTAGGAAGTGCGACGTCTCGTTTCTGCGGCGTTTTTCATCGAATCCGAGCCGTACTCGGTCGTCGTCTCCGAGCCGAAGCCAAGGTCCCAGCGATAAAAAGAAAGTAGTGTTCGGTCGCTCTGTCAAAAAATAAAAAATCGCAGCGCTTCTTCCCTCGGTCTCCTTGGTCAAACGTTTTCTTCGGTCCTTCGATTCAACAGTAAGCAAGGCATCGGCAGTAGTAGGCATCAGTTCGCTTCGGTGCAGCGCAACAGGCGCAGCGTCTCCCTTGGTCCAAGTCATCGGTTTTTTCCCATCAGTGTGTTTTTGGCCGATTTCTTTTTTATTTATATCTTCTCTTAAATAAATAAATATGATAGTTTTTTCACCGTCGTCTCAAAACGCCTTATCAGTATTTAATTCGTTTACATAAACACTTGCACTAGGGATAAAAACCATGAGCCACAACCATAAACCATAAGATGTAACCAAAAATAACCCACCCTTTCTCTTCGCAGCACGTCCGGTCAAGGTAGCAACACGTCCAATCATTTAGGACAGTAGCAAATGTCAGCGGCACTTGCGCCAAGTGAGAGAAAAAAGGAAAATGGTGGCACAAAGTTCGGTGTTTGAGTTTTTGATCTGTGCCTAAGATCATATCACGTTCTCTAAGAAATATTGTCACTAGTGACGAGGCATCTCAAGTGTGATGGCGAAAGAGAGTTCCGTTGTTTCGCTGTATTATCCGATACTCACGGCGAGCAATTATACAGTCCGGATAATCAAGATAAAGATGTACATGAGGCCTTAAGGAGTATAGGATACTGTTGAGAATGACAACGTCAAGGGGTGCAAGGATAAGATGGTATTAACGGCCATCTATCAGGGCATCTCATAAGAAACACTCTTCTTACTGGCTAAAAAGGAGACAACCAAAGATACGTGGGAGGCGTTGAAGATAATGTATCTTGGCATCGATCGTGTGAAGGAAGCAAAGGTGAAAACACTTAAATTCGAGTTTGAGGTGCTGCGTATGACGAAGACAGAGTCGATCAACGATTTTGCCATCTGGTTGATGACTATCGTCAACAAGATTCAGGCCTTTGGCGAGAATGTGAAAGGGTTGTACGTGGTGAAGAAATTCCTTCACGTTGTCCCCTCTAAGTTTCTTCCATTTGCCTTGATCATAGAGCAATTTGAAGACCTGAAGATGATGACCATGGAAGAGGTCGTCGGTCGTCTTAAGGTTGAGGAACGCATGCGTGACAATAGTGATAATAGCAATGAATAGGTGTTGCTGACCCGCACCGAATGGGAGGTCGGATCATCAAAGCACAAAGGCGAGAATACCTCCAGCAATGGTGGCCAAGGCTATCGAAATAGAAAGCTTGATAATACAAAAGTGAGATGCTATAATTATAATGATTATGGGTATTTTATTTCAAAATACCGCAAACTGAAGAAGAAGGAGAAATTGCTTCTTGCTAAAGCTCTCAACTATGATGAACCAGCACTATTTCAATGCTAAGTCGAGTGCGGGACATTGAGAAGATGTGTTCGTCTTCCTGAGTAAAATAAGTAGAATTGAGTCTGGGACGTTGAAGAGATATGTTCGTCGTCTGTGTCGACTATAAGTTGGGTAAGTCGTAGTTGAGGCCGATTGTTTCAACGAGTTAGAATCTTTGCATACAGATAGACCTGCACTAGTTGAGTTGAGTTCCTACATATAATTATATGTTTAGTTCGCATGTAGATCGCTTCATGTGGAGGCGTAGCTATTAATTCATATAATGCATCGAGACTAAACTAGAGTATGTTGAGTCAAGATTAGAGGGTGTTGGAAACAATCTTGATTTAGAGTTTGAATCTAATCCAAGACATAGTAGAGTCCATCTCCGTATGCTACTCAGTTGAAGTTATGACTAACTTAAAAGTTTGAGTTCGTATGTTACCTGGAGAGTATTAGTCTATATAATGAGGAGACTTATAACCACTTTTTAAGAAGAGAAATTTAGAAAGCTTGGCTATGTAGTTGCTGCAGGGGCATTTCTCCTGTGTTTTCTTTGTTTTTTTTCTTTTACCATGAATTTGTGCAATGTATGATTTTTTTTCCTGGGACTAGGCCAACATACCACTCCACTACTTGGGTCAATGTTCGGATGGTACACCTACAAGACAACTACATATATGCAGCAGCAGGACATGCATCAGAGATCAGACTATCAGAGCCAAAACACACAATAATTTCACAACACAATTGGGTGCTGAGATCAAATTAAATGGCTCCAGTTTGCATCTTCCTGACGATCGATCTTAAGCTGATTCATGCATAGTGTTAACTAGTGCCATATAATACCTATATTATAGTCGGGGGCTCTCGCGCGTGCCACATCAGTTTTTATGCGAAAACCCCCTGTATTTTCCAAAATTACGTAGAGGTCCTCCGTTCTCGCAAAAAGGTTCCTGCCAGGTTTTTTTTCTGGAAAGCACCTTCCACTTCATCAAAATTGCGTATTCTTTGTTAGATAGCACCCTGCGATTTTCCAAAATTATATATAGGTTCTTGTTTAGTTACGTACAAGTCCTCGGTTTTTTTGCGAAAAGTTCTTTGATTTTTCCAAAATTACGCATGTGTCATCGATTTTTTTTAAAGAAACTCCCAGCGAATTATCGTCTCTTTTACTTCGGTCCACACGATAGCTAGCGCGGCGTGCCGCCGCGCTTACGCAGCTAGTATATATATATATATATACATCTACCAATGCCTCAACAGCTAGCGACTTCCTGATAGCAACAAAATAAGCAGCTTAGAGCGATTCAAGTCGGCACGTGATAGATACCTTTGATCTGAAGGTGGTCTTCCCGGGGGCTGAAGGGTAGTCGGGGGTCTTGACATGGACGACGAACGTCCCATCGACGTAGGGGCTTCCCTCAGGGCCGACGATGGTGACCTACCAATGGAAGAGATAACGTGTTGGGGCAAAGCCATGACGTGCGAGGAAGAGGAACGAGAGTGGGAATAGCAGAGGGAAGGCTACGATCGTGGGGAGGATGGCAGAGCAATTGGGAGAAGAGGGATAGGCGTCGGCTTGAGGTGGTGAGGATGGGGATTCGGGGAGGAGAGCAACGGTCCGACAGGGTAATATGTCCTCCTGTCGGCGCTGCACTTTCTACAGGAAAGAGAAGAGGGGAGAACACACCGATGACCACTAACTCACGTTTTTAAGGAGTATACATATACATATACATATATAAGCGGGAGCATATACATCTGGAAGTACTTAACCAAGCATTTTTTGTACTCTTAGGAGTACATACTCCCATCTATTTTTGCTGTTCGATATGGCCATCATGAATGAGCACTCAATCAGATTCTAAATTGTCAGTGGGTATCCACTAGATGATGAGGTCACAACAACCAGTAAGAAGGCACTCATTGTTGGTTGCATGCATGCAAAATAGAATTTTGCTCGATCGTTTAAATTTTAAACTAATAACCATATGTGCTATTATAAGATTCAAATGGACTGGGTATAAGTGAATATAGTCGATGGCATTCGTAGGTTCATTCTTGGAAAGTAGTATATATATGATTTTCACAAAAGTAGTACAATACTCAATTTTAGCTTCGATGTAGTACATACTGAAAAGAAGTATTTCATCTAAAATAGGGTATAACCATAAAGATGGTTATACTGAAACAGGAGATTGAAGAAAGGAGTATACATGAATAAATGAAGTATATTACATGAAAAAACTCTGGAGCTTCGGGATACATAGGAGTATAGGATTTCAACTAATACAAGTACAAAAAAAGAGGTATGCCACCTCAAAAAAACAAAAAAGAGATATCCCACTCAACGACTCAATCAAAATTCAGATTTAGAAGTGTGTACATCTGAAGCGCATCTGCACTAGGTTCCCTATGCAGCAGCAAACTCATTTGGGAGTGGAGGAAAATGCTTGGCAAGGAAGTATTGAAGCAACCGGTGTAGGTAGATGAATATTTAACATCCAGAATCCTCTTACAACACATGGAAGCCATACACCTCAAAAAATAGTGCCGCGCCTGATCTTTGCTGCAGAATGCAGAGCTCCATGCCGGCGGATGGGGTATTCTTGCGTAGCAGCATGGCACCACAGTAGAAAACGCCGGTGGAACTCTTGCATGCGGCAACAGGGAACCACAGAAAAAATTGCACAATAAAGTTTCAGACATTCAGAAATTACTCACAGCACTAGCACAAGAAACTAGCTGCAGAAATAAGGTAGAGTCTAGTAAGATTAAACCCAGGAAATGAACAAAGGCGGTGTTGAATACGATCTGTAGGGGATGCAGTGTAGAATGAAGCATAATAGCAGCTAGGAGTTGATGTAGAGGAAGCAGATCTGATGAAGCAGAACAGTAGCTAGGAGTTGACGTAGAGGAAGCAGATCCTGCATGCAGAGGACATAGACGAAGCAAGGGAGTAGCAGGGGTAGTAGTAGTGGAAGCCGATCTTGCTGATGTAGTGGAAGAAGTAGTCGCAGATCTAGTGAATATGAAGTTAGGAGCAACAGCAGCAGGAGTCGGTGCAGGTTGTTGTCCTCTCCAGCGTCCTGGTGGTGGTGCAAATCAGCAAATCGGTGGTGAAGGCGATGGTGCTGTGGATTGAGCAGTGGATTGGATAGGTGCTGTGTTTGGTGAGGGATGGAGTTGGTTGTGAAGGGGAGGAATGGATTTCTTTTGCTGCTAGTGGAACTCGTCGCCGGCTATGGCCGGTCCGTCTCTAGCGACGGCAATGGGAGGAGGTGCTAGTTAGCGGTGGCTGCTTGGGAGGAGATGGGGGCGCAGTGGAGGGAGCCCTGACCTTATCTATCCACCAAATTCGGAAGTTGTATATTGATTCTATTGAATACTAGCAACGCAGATTGAAAACGGGTCTTCATAAGGATCCCCATTAGCCCATCCTAATGCACTGGCCGATTGACACGTAAGCAGGAGTATGTACTCCTGTAAGTACTTAACCATTTTCATATATATATATATATATATATATATATATATATATATATATATATATAACTATATTAGAATTCATGCATGTAACTTATACGGATTCAAATACAATTCGTCTATGATATACTCGTACTTTGGTCAAATCAGATGGTACTCATGTGTCTTCCTACAGATGTGAATAGGAGTTCAAATATACCTAAGCTTGGTAATGGATTGGACGAAACTGAGATGTAAATAATTGGTGATTCAATTGAATAACACGCTTGGCGTGGTCAGTCGGTCTTGCTCATGCCGTCGTGCACCCACCCTCTCAAGTAAACATTCTAATTTGCCACCTCGTGGAGACAGGACTTTGATGTAAGGAGAGAGAAACCCTAGATGATCTGGGAGAAAGGCTTCCTATGGCTCTCAACGGATTAATTGATTAATTCGAGACTAAGATTGCATCAAGATTATTGGCCTCTTCTTTTTAGCTTCTAAATACTATTTTTTTTGGTTTTTCTAACTAATTTTTAAACGGAGTGTTTTTTCATAATAGAGTCTACAAGTTGATAGTAGTACACACTGTAAAGACTTCATTTATATTGCCTAAAACCACACATGAGTTTCTGTTACTTTGTACTTTCTCTCACGAGTAGCCCAAAAAACATAAGGCATAATCAAAACCTATAAGCTGAACCCAAGAACACAAGCCCTACTTATCGTATTACGATACATAGTGATTGAAAGTTGAGGTCATCTTGGTATAATGCGCTTTGGATAAAAAATTGTTTGGCGAGAAGTTAGGAGAAAGATTGACACCTTGGTATAACGCATGATGCCTTGGTATGCACTACGCATGATAATTCTGATAAAATTAAAGAAGCACCGTGTTAGTGATATGTTCTAGAGGCGATCATGAAGATGATTCTATCACTTCTATATTTATAATCTTTTGAATAATATATTATTTTGTCTCTTGAATAAATGTCTTTTATATTAATCAATAGTATGTAATGGGTTAGAACGACAATGGTCTAGATGATAGACGCCGAGTAGGATAGGATCTCTACTTGTATTGGATAAAGATCTAGCCAGAGGTTTTCGAGTTGGATACAATATCTAATCTTATCAGATAAGGATTTGATTGGAGGCTATATATTAAGACAGGCGCGGGACTGAGGGGGTATCCCAAGACACATACATTGGAACCCTAACTGCCACTTCTCAAAACCCTTGCCGTGTGTGCTGGTGCTTACACACCGGCACATGGCGTACTATCCCTGGACATGTGGACTTCGGTAAAGGCGCTGCTGTGGCTGTGGCACTGGTCGGGTTGATTGTGAGGAGGAGACGGTTGGCCAAAGGATGATCATCTACTTGTATTACACCGATGCATGCTACGTTGAACCGGCCATTTCAACTCTACTTCCGTTGCATTGCATATTTAGTGGTAACGATCTATGATCTCTTACTCGTATAGTTTTCTGGTTTACGTGGTAGAAAATTTTAATCTGCACTAGTGTAGCGTACATGTATTCCACACTTCATACATATAACAGGGTGTTCTTTGGGCTACAGCTTATGGATTTCAGCTGTGGCTTATTTGTTTAATAAAAAGTGATCGTTGTAAGAAGTTGAAGTCAAAAGTCGGTTGAAAAGCCAAACAGAACGGTTCTGTATATTTTCAGTCTTCACAAGAAACTGTGATCTAGTACTGGACAAATGTTAAAACATTCGGAAAATTCGACATATATCATAGAGTATGACAATACACGCACCAGTCTGAGGAATTTAGATGCATGAATGGTTGCATGAGCTAGGCAAAGCAATGGCAGCACGCCAGCATACTTACAATACTAGTTCATAAAAAGCAACCAATTCCAACTTCCAACTGATGATATATATAGCCATAGACATCCCTCAGCTCAAGAATTTGTGCCGACCAACTTTAGCAAGCTAAACTATCATGTCAACAACTCTCACCAATCAACCAAATCATCCAAACGACACATACTTTTGCCAATAACACAGAACATAGTTACCGAAATCATACAAGTTGAGTTCATCTTGCCTACAATTAAACTAAGGCACAATCACACAAAGCAGCATCCAGATGATTAGTTCATATCAACTAGGGGTGGAACTAGAATAAAAATAACCAAGGTTTATCACTTCATCAAAGGAAATATGGGTACCTAGTTTCAAGAGAGTTCATAGTAGTTATAGGTACAATGGCACAAGCCTAGGCAGTGCAAAATAAAATTATGAATTCATACCTATCTCCTGGATTGGAGGCTACGGAGAACACTATGGGATCTTTCTTCTCACGGCCGAGTGACTAGTGGTTTTTTCAGTAATAAAAATTTACAACTTAGAATAATTAGTTTCCAGAAAAGAGATGATTATGAATTGTGATAAAGAGATAAGAGTTATATAGTGCATTCTTACTATTAATATTTGCTGAGTATATTGGTACTCATCTTTATTATTACTTTTCCTTGTTAGACCCCAGTCCGACCGAAGAATACCCCGAGTGGGACGTGGGATGCACAGGCATCGATTGGGCTATGTGGGACAAGGGCGATCACGCTGAGGACCAGAGTAAGGTCAGATCCCTATACAGCAGTTGGGACGAGTAGACGTCCAGTGGAGTAAAGTCGTCGAGAGATAGCGTATAAATTCCTATATCTCCGTTGTATTTAGATAAATTGTAGTTAAGACCATAGCCCTGCGTGGCTAACTACTGTATAGTGCACAATTTTTACTTATTGCTCTGCTGCGTAACTATAATAAAGTTTATTATTCATTAAAACAATGTTCTACCAACCAAACAAATAGTAATTGGTTGCTTCAATGTTATTACCCTCGGCTAATAGCATGGTGCGTCACAACCACGTACTCTTCACTTTCTCAAGATTGCATGTACTATATAGAAGTTTCGCAGAACTTTTCTTGCGCTCTTCTCCTACGCTCTATGCAGCAGACCGTAAGGAGACCAGCTCTGAAGAAACCCCACTGCCCTACTCCACAAGGGACCGATCATCCCACCCTCATGGGGTAACTCGACAGCAGTGCTGTCTTCTGAATGATCAGGAGCAGAATTGGCTGCCTTCACTGGACAGTAAGAAACAATTGGCGTCGAGGCGTACTTCCGCGTCCATTCCCTGGCCACCGCCTCGTACAGATCAATCCGGTCCTCGTACAGATCGGCGATTTCGTCGTTGATCGGGTAGTCGAGCAAGGGATCGTTGAGGACGGAGACTATGGCTAGGAGGAGGCTGTGTATCGTGTAGGCCGCGCTCCAATTGTCCTGGAAGATGTCCAGGACCATCTCCCCGTCCGAGTCGATGTTCGGATGGTACACCTGCAGATACATGCATGCAGGAGAGTGAACTAAGTGAGAAAAAGAATCAGATGAAGAAACCCGTTGAGTGCATGCAGGCGTGAATTACATGAGCAATCGCGACAGATATTGAAGGTGCATGCAGGTGTTATCTTTCAGGTAGATGATTAACAACTCACGATCGATTACGCATAGGAGCAGAGACACACACGTAGGTGGAACCAAAATTCGTCACGGACAAGTTATCTTGTTGATCGCAGTGATCAGATCGATCTATTCATGCGTCCAATTAGCCGGCAATACGCACCTTCGTTTTGAAGGTAAGCTTCGGGGGGCGGAAGGGGTAGTTGAGGGGGATGGCGACGTCCACCGGGAACGTCCCGCCGGCGAAGGGGCTTCCGTCGGGGCCATCGATGACCACCTCCCAGTGGAGCAGATCCGTCACGGCCGACGCGCCGGGCCGGCAGAACGCCGGCGGGTCGGCCCACAGGTCGCGCAGCTCCTTCCGGATCCGCTTGCGCGCTGCGAAGCCCGGCTCCAGCCGCGGCGGCGTGGTCGTCCGTCTGGTCATGGGGCGGGGCGGCGGCGGTGCAGCGCTCATCCTCCACAGTCCCAAGCGAGTTCCGATTTGCCGCGCTCTGGATTGTGGACTTGTGTGATGTAAGGAAGGGAATTAATCTACCCTAGATGCTCATGGCCTCTTTATATGGCTCGATCTCTCGAGGGATCGACTCCGAGACGGATCGCATCGGGAGATCGATCAATATATAGAGAGATTGCTTGCCATATCACGGTACCGATTCATAGTGGCTGACGGGTGAGATCACCCTGTGCTGGTTATAATTCGAGTTGCGGAAAGGTTCGCGTTTCATAATGATCTGAGTTGCGGGCTTTAATTAATACTGGGCTTAGTAGCGGGCTTATATTAGCACAGTTATGGCTGGTTAGAAAGTCGAAATAAATCAGATTTTTTTAAACAGATTCTTCAAAACGGCTTTCTAAGTCTAAAATCCATCAACAGCAACCCAAAATAGCATATACGTTCAACGAACGTCCATGTCTCATGCAATCTACGTCTCATTGCATTGTCATCTGGACTCAGGTCGATCGCAACTTTCAACGGCACAATGTGCCGTAAAATAGCACCACAGGAAGAACAGAGTACCCACGCAATCAAAACATACCACAAATCTCCTCACAGAAAGAGAAGTTTGGTCTAGCCACACGGGACAAAGAAATGCTTGCACCGTTGAAAGATCGCACCCGGGCAGAGCAAAGGCAAGCAGAGAGAACAGTTTCTGCCGAGAAAATACCAAGAGCGAACTAGTTTGCACTGATAGGGCAGGTGAAGAGGCCGTTCAACCCACAAGTCACAGCACCATCGGCCTGAAGGTTCACATCATAAATCCTCTTGAATCAACAGGCCATACAATTCACTGCAATCTAACATCTGATCTGCGCCCTACCCCGACACAGGCAGCCTATCGACATCTGTACATTTCTTTATATACACATACAACAGGATACAAGATTTATTAATTCAATTATCAAGTCAACTTAAATTTCTGATTTGAGGATACCTAATTTATGCTGACAAGATTCAGCGCAGCTGAGGCACAGCAGGCCCAACATCTGCTTTGCTTTTTGCCTCAAAACAGCGAGTCAAGATACGAGTAGTTATACAGACGGCCGAACTGGAGGAGGCTGCCATAAGTTCTATCCCACACCCCGACAAAAAGCATGTCGGTGTCTGGGCTGAAGGACATGCCAGATATCTCGCCAAAGAAGTCCAGTTCCTGCCTTTTGTTGTAATCACTCCCAACGTCGAAGATGTGGACAAAGTCTGCTGGTTCCGCCATTGACATGAACTGCCCATCTGACGTGAAGCGGATCGATCTAATGGCTCCAAGGTTACCCCTCAATACATGGACGGATTTTGAGAGATTCCTCACATCCCAAATTCGGCATGTCTTGTCTTGGTTGCCAGTAGCAAATGTTCGGCCGTCAGGGCTCCAAGCTGATGCAAATGAGTAATCCCAATGGCCTTTCATGGAATGAAGAGTCTGCATCCAGAAACAAAATAGTGTCCCCATTAATCACAATCATATCAGCAATTTAATGTGAAATATTGGTCAGAGCTTGGCTAACATCTATATGATGTTTTATGCCTGGGTTTGCATGTGCTGGTATACCTTTCCTGAATTGGCATCAATAAGTAGACCATTAGGATCGTCCCCCACAATAACAACAAGCTTTTTGTCAGGACTCAGTGATGTATGCTGCATGAACAAAATAACAATACATAGTAAGGCCAGAGTACAACAATAAAAACATTTGAAGCACTCCATTGATCTAAAATTGGTAGTTCCCCTAGGTGCACGTGCAAAAAAATGAAATTTTTTGGATGTCGAATTCAACTTGTCTACATGTGCATACTGATGTTGGATCCATTTAATATCAGTACTATGTCGAAAAGGCAGTGATGGGAAAAAACGACAGAAAAGGGTTCTATAGTTGGCGCACGCAAGATTATATTATAGGGTGCCAATTGCCAAAAATGCAACACTATACTTCTCTTTTTTCCACCGTATCTAGAAGACTAATGAACAGAACAGCACAGTGTCGTCAGTTATGGCAATATAAATGTTACACTCTATTTTGTCCTTTAGATCCATCATAAATTTGTACCCTAATTTTACTAGGTTTGCCAACTAGTGGGGGTTTCAAAGGGTACATGAGGGTTTTGGTTATGGTGATAGAAACCAAGGAGGAGAAGATATCTTGAACTTTGCCGTAGCCTATGATCTCATGATAGCTAACACCTTTTTTAGAAAGAGACAGTCTCATTTAGTTACCTTTAGCAGTGATCAGCATTCTAGCCAAATCAATTTTGTCCTTGTCAGGAGGAAGGACAAACAAACATGCATAGATTGTAAGGTTATACCTAGAGAGTGTGCTGTCCAGCAACATAAGTTGGTAATCTCTGACTATTGTTTTAGGATATAGATTCAACAGCCTAAGGTTGTCAAAGCCATGAGAACGAAGCGGTGGAAACCATGGTTGGTAAGGCGTCACCATATTGCCGTGGCGGCTCGCCGTCATTCGACATGCGGACGGCATGGCGGCGAGTTGTATGGCGGTGGCCTCTGCCGGCCAGATCCGCACCGGTCCTCTGCGCCACCGCCTCCAGTTCTCCGCACGCCAGTGGTGGGGAGGTGGCGGAGGGGCGGCGACAGACGCGGGTCAGGAGGGCGGTGGTCGCGCCGTCGCGGGTGGGGGCGATGAGATCCGAGGAGTGATTAGGAAGCGGGAGAGGTGGCTATTGGTGGCGAACCCCGCGGTGCCATCGTCTCCGGAGCCGATAAGGGAGGCGTACGGTCGCGGGGAGGTAGGGTAGAGGAGGGGGCGGGTGTCGGTGCCGACAGCCGCGTGGGAGGTAGAAGCGGTGACGGGATGTGGTCGCCGGCGGTCCTCGCCAGCGCTAGGGGTGTCGCCGGCGAAGAGGGTGGTGGCGCGCGAAGGGGCGGGTGTGGTGGCGGCAGCTACGGAGGAGGGAGGTGGAGGATGTTAGGGTAGATTTATATAGGATTTGACAACTTGATCTGGGACGTTGGATCTCCATTGGACGGTCTAGAATCTGATTAATTTTCTTAAACATTGGTTATAGGATTTGATGACTCAATCTGGGATGTTGGATCTCCATCGGGCGGTCTAAAATATGAAAAAAACAGATGATGGTGCTACATGGGCTCAAGAATAGACAAAATCAAGGTATGCGTGTTCTACTACATTGTCGATTTAATTTGCTACCAAATTAGATTAAGATGTGTGTATGGCATTACCACGCTGCACGCCATAAGCGATATTTCGGTGTGAAGGTAGTGAGTCACCGCGCATCGCCGCATCGCTTTAATAACCTTGGTGGAAACCCAAAGGGGACGCCTCACATGTGTTTAAGGAGAAGATGATGTATGTGGACGGAGATGACAACTCGTATTAGGAAGGTGGCTGCGGAGGTGCTTGGAGTGACCTAAGGGACAAGATGCGAACCTAAAGACATTTGGTGGTGGAACGAGAAAGTGCAAAAGGTTATCGAGAAGACATGCTACAAACGCATGCATCATGATAAGAGCGACGACAATGTACAAAAGTATAAAGCAGCAAAAAAAGAATGAAAAAAAATCAGTGAATGAGGCACGGGGCAAAGCCTATGGGGAAATTTATCAGAAGCTATGTACAAAGGAGAGCGAGAAGAATAACTACAACATGGCTAAAGTTCGAGAAAGGAAGACGAGAGGTTTCAACCAAGTTAAATGCATCAAAGACAACACTAATAGACTTTTTGTGAAAGACGATGAGATCAAGGATAGGTGGAGAGATTACTTCGACGAGCTGTTTAATCGAGACAATGAGGACAATATGATTGAACTGGATGATGTTTTTGACAACAACGATAGACGGTTTGTTCGAAGAATTCAAGAGTCGGCAGTAAGAGATGCCTTAAAAAAATGAAAGTGGGTAATGCTTTGAGACCTGATAACATTCCTATCGAAGTGTGGAAATACTTTGGAGAAGTGGCGATCGTTTGGCTAACTAATTTGTTTAATAGCATTTTTAGGTTGAACAAAATGCTTAATGAGTGGCGGAGGACCACATTAGTACCAATTTTCAAAAATAAAGGAGACATTCAAAGTTGTACTAATTATAGAGGAATTAAGCTTATGAGCTACACAATTAAGCTTTGGGAACAAGTGATTGAACACCGTTTAAGAAGAGTGACTAGCGTGATGACAAACCAATTTGGTTTTATGCCCAAGAGGTCGACTATGGAGGCAATTTTCTTACCACGACAGTTGATGGAGAGGTATAGGGAGCAAAAGAAGGATATTCACATGGTGTTTATCGGCATGAAGAAAGCCTATGACAAAGTACCAAGAAAGGTCATATGGTGGGCACTCCAAAAGAAAAAAAGTCCCAACAAAATATGTTACCCTAATCAAGGATATATACAAAGATGTCGTGACTAACGTCAGAACATATGATGGTGATACTAATGACTTCATTATTAAAATAGGACTACACCAAAGTTCAACGTTGAGTCTATACATTTTTGCCGTAGTGATGAACGAGGTCACGCGGAACATACAAGGAGATCCCTTGGTGTATACTTTTCACTGATAATGTAGTGCTAGCTGATGAAAGTAGAATATGTGTCAATAGAAATCTGGAGTTGTGGAGGAATACCTTAGAATCGAAGGGTTTTAGACATAGAACTAAAATAAAGTATATGAGGTGATTTCAACAGTGTCAGGGCAGATGATGGAGATGTTAGTCTAGACGGATAAGTAGTGTCTAGGAAGGACTCTTTTCGATATTTGGGATCGATACTACAGTGGGATGAATGGCGAGATTGATGAAGATGTGAGCCACATGATAAGAGCGGGGTGGGCGAAATGGAGCCAAGCGTCGAGTGTCGTGTGTGATAAAAAAGTCCCTCAAAAGTTAAAAGATAAGTTCTATAGAACGGCGATTAGACCTACGATGCTATATGAAGCGAAATGCTGGGTGACTAAAAGGAAACATATATAGAAGATGAGTGTAGCGGAGATGAGAATGCTGCGATGGATCTGTGATCACACAATGCGAGATCGAATCCGCAATGATGATATATGTGATAGAGTGGGGGTAACACCAATTGAAGAGAAGCTTCTTGAACATCACTTGAGATAGTTGGACATCTCCAACGGATGCTTCCGGAGGTATCGGTACATAGTGAAATTTTAAGATGTACTGAAAACGCAAGAAGAGGCAAAGGTCGACTAAAACTGGCGTGGTAGAAAACAGTTAAAAGAGACATGAGATTGGAATGTATCCAAAGAATTAGTTTTGGATAGGAGCACATGAAAGTTAGTGATCTACACACCGGAACCATGATATAAGAAGAAGGTTTAGGAGCAGTGTTTTAGGCTCTCTGCTCAGATGGCAGGATGCAAGTTTAGGGTGTTTGCCTTGTAGTTTTTA
The DNA here is from genome assembly GCA_036346245.1 of Bonia amplexicaulis. Classification (NCBI taxonomy): domain Eukaryota; kingdom Viridiplantae; phylum Streptophyta; class Magnoliopsida; order Poales; family Poaceae; genus Bonia; species Bonia amplexicaulis. Next base: position 25,727,274 of record CM070739.1, read on the forward strand.
TTACAAGACTCTCGTTTGTTTGACCTTAAAGAAGTTTCATTCCTAACCTAAAGCTTTGTTGTTGTTGCCGTTACAAGGAAACAATACTATAACCATATGAACCAAAAAGAAAAAATATCATCTCCAGTACAAACTGCAAACGATATGTTCCAAGTTTCCAACCATAACACAAGGAAAAAAGAAACAGGGATAACCAAAGGGACTTACGTTCACTGGCCAGTCAAACTGAAAATGCTTACAGAGCTGGAATCTCTCCATGTCATAGTCTCTTACACCAGAGTCATTATTCGATGCCATGAAGTGAACAGCACCACTGGGGAAAAAACCAGAACTGACATGAGCATACTTTCAACAAGGCTGCATCTATAATAACAGGGATATGACGTTACCTAGATGTGTTGAATATCTCAACTGCATTAGTAATAGCATTATCATCATATGTTGTTCGACAGCAAAAGCTTATTCCTTCTCGATCAAGGTGCTGCATTTCACATCAACAAAGCATTAAAAAGTCAACAAAAGATCAACATTGAGAGTTCATAAACAGATCAAGCATGTGAGCACATGCACAACAACACGCATCAGTTAGTTATTTTTCAGCAAAATTTACATAACATTGGTCAGTTTGTTCAAGTAGAGCAAAACTAGTGATTATGTTGGTCTACCATGAACATCTCACCATAACATTCCCAATTCAAAATAGATAATGCCAGTGGTTAGAATCAATAGTGTGATAATTCCAGTGGTTAGAATCGATAGTGCACTAGGAGCTAGGTAAGCATCCAGTAAAAGAACGATATTGATGCATGCAAACATCACAAATAGTGGAAACTTGTCAATCGTCATATAGCTAGAACACTATGCCAATAGATAGCACAGCCCTGGGTTGGATTCAAAAGGATTTTAATCAATCTGGTTAACTTACCTTGCATATTAGCTCTCCTTGAAATCCACCAGCTACTAGCAAATTGTCCTTGACTGCCAAGGTACTAACTTGAGTCTGAGAAAAACCCTCTAATAAACTTCCTGGGTGCTTCTGTAATAAGAGATCGACAAAACTTTAATAGAAGAAGAACAACTAGCGAAGCTGCAGAGGAAGGAGAAATTGAGACAGAAAAGAATTTGGAACGATTTATCATACCTCCCTTGGTGCCACATGTCCTCGAACATTCATAAGTTCGGTATCCACACCACTCAATGACGACCAATGAAGAACTGAGTAATGTGACATTAGGTAGACGTCATGCTTGGATGTAGCCCATACTAAATTTCTCAGCTGCAGGCACAGTTTAGGTCAATTTTTTCATACTCTTGACTCTTCACATTTGCAGATAAAATCATATAAACGAGAGGGGAACATCGATTAAGAATTTGAGATCGACTGCAAATGATTAGCTCAAACATAGCAACATCTTAGTTTACAGATTGACGAGATTATTGGAAAACCACATAATCAGGACCTGTGGAGATCCCTGAACATGTTGAACCGTCACAATAAAAGTTTCTCCAAACAGGCAATGCAAACTTAAATTAGTCCCAAAGATACAAGAACCAACACCAATCCTTATTTTCAGACAAGAGACTAAGCAGGAACACCTTGCTCTTCTTTTTAACATAGGAATACATTTCATCATCCATGCAAAGTTTAAGCAACAATTACATGTTTCAAAACATTTAATTCAACTTAACTTATTACAAAGACAAGAAACTAATGCAGCTAAAAGCATTGATGCAAAAATTTCTTCAAATTAGCAGTTATTGCAATCAAGGTTGTCACGGCGCTCTGGCAAGTCGCGGCGAGAACAGGGCGCCTGGACGCCTAGTCGACTAGGCGTCCGCCATGGCAACAGTTAAATGATAGTAATAAATACAATACCCTATATTACCAAAAATTAAATAACGATATAACGTAATAGCACAAATTATCCAAATAACCATGCAATGGAGATCGGAAGGTCCAAATCAAAAGAAATACATTTGAGAGGGGCTTATTTGTAATTTTTAGAAACTCTAAATAAGAAGAAATCCATTGAGAGAGGGGCCTATTCATAATTTTTAGAAACTCCAAGGACCAAATCACAAAAATACCAAAAAAATTGCTCTACCATATAACCGTAGCCACCAGCAATTTTGCCCGCACCTCGCCGTCTCCTCTACTTTCGCCGCCGCCGGGTGTCTCACGCCTCCCGCACCTCCGCCCCTTCTCTGCTTCCGCTGCCGGCAGTGCGCCCACATCCCTCCGCCTCCTCTGCTTTCGTCGCCGGCGGCGCGCCCACATCCCTCCACCTCCTCTGCTTCCGCCGCCGCCCGTGTCCCTCCACCTCCCTTGATTCGCCGGCGCGCTGTCCCTCCGCCTCCTCTGCTTCGCTTGACGCCAGCCTCTCCGCCCCTTCCTCGGCGTCAGCGGCGGAGAAGACCGCAGATCGGTGCCGGCGGCGGGAGAAGGCCACAGATCTGTGCCGGCGGCGGGAGAAGGCCACAGATCGGCGCCGGCGGTGGGAGATCTCCTGGGCGACCAGCCTCAGCGTCCCCCTCCGACCGCCAGGACGACTAGCGTCGCCTAGGACACGCCTAGGCGACACCGTGATAACCATGATTGCAATCAAGCACGACATAGTTACCGAAATAGACAAACTCAACCAAATATGGAGTTATGCTTAGCAACTTCACACCTAATTAATTCTTTGATTTTAATATTCAAGGAAATGGTACAGCGAAAACTATGAAGACAAAAGATCAAGATGAAATTTGACTGATAAAGTAACTTAATAAGTCTGAAGCTGGTTTGGTTAATGAAATGTAGAACACAATCTTATGAGGGAACACCCAGAAACTTTATACCACCAATCAATAAGATATCTACAAAATTACATCTAATAATTATCCAATGGCGTATTATCATGAAGGGGGAAAGGAAGGCAGAATGAACCCACCTGAAAATGTAGTATAGTCGATTTTACTGATCTAGTATTTTGTCTGAATTCATAATACATCCCGCCTTTCTCAGTCAGTTTGCATTCCTGTTTTAAGACAAGTGTCAACTGTTAACCACATGCAGACAAATTTTTTTGCATGAACTGAACTTGCTAAGAGAGAGTAAGACACACCTTTGCTGCTGCTTCTCCAGAATTAGGCATATTCTCATAATTTTTGTACTGCTCTAATCTGGTCTGTCTATATTTCTCACGCGTGATAGCCAGCCTCTCCCATGGTATTCCTTGAATGTCCCTTCCTTTTCTTGCATCCGCTGACGAAGTATCTGGGATATTATCATTCTAAACAGAGAAGGAAAAGCAACCATTTAGACCATTGCAGCGTGGTTTATGTAGTTAAAACAATGATCAAATTGCCACTCAGAAAGAAAACCATATTTATAGAAACTCTAATAATGGTAAAGCTCAAGACTGGTTTATAAATTAAAAACTGAGCAAGGGAAATAACTGCTTTCTATATCCTATGCCTAGAATTAAAACAAATTGACAATGATTTACAAATGGAAGACCAAATAGACAAAACAATGGAAGCATTTACATAACATAGCATGTAGAAATCATGGGAAGAGAGGCACAATCTTGCAAAAGATAGTTGCATAGATAATACCAAAGGATTGGGATGACGAACAGTAGAAGACAAAGGACATTGTGCAACTATGTAAGAGGACAAGCTTCATGGATTCAGAGTTCAGACAACCCTCTAAACAAGAGACAACTGCACCAGGCTCCCAAGTCTCTAACAGCCAACACAAGATGCGTGAGCATTGTTGTCGTTTCATGGATCAGTTAACTCTCTAAATAAGAGAATGCATAATCAATGCCCCCAATCAAGCCATTTATAGGGATGTATAACTGATTGGTTGTCTACTCCACGCTTAGTATCTAGCATTGGTTGCCTACTCCACGCTTAGTATCTAGTATACCATCACAAGTAGCATGTGGGCTAAGTAACCGAAACATACCAGCAGCATACAAGTGTCCTATACTTGTAGTTCTAGTTATCAGTGGAATAACGATCTAGTAACCCGACAAGAACTGCATTTAAGAACGATGTTGCATAGACTGGATTCCAAATGCAGTAACGCAATAATACAAAATAACAGACATACCGACTGTCCGTACTCTTCATCCTCCCTAACTCGCTCATGGTGCTCTTCGCCCATGTCATCAGCGGCCTCGTCCATGTCATAATCATCCTCCATGTCTTCGACGTCGTCTCCGTGATAATTGGACATGGATCCTCTCCTAAGAGAGGAGCGTCCCTAGCCTGCAAACAGAACATCATCACCATCAGCAACAACGCCCTCACTGAAACCAATAGCACATCAAGCAAGCAAACAAGCGCGTCTAGAACTTGGCACACCAATCCACTAACAGCGGTTGCCAGTCACAACGACAAACACTAGAAGCTCTTCGCAGTTTCTATTAGCAAATAGGCAGCTTCTAGCATCACATACCGTCTGCCTGTTCTAACTACTAAGCATTTGCGGATTAAGCAAACACGAAGAGAAAATCCGCACCAAATGGAACGAGGTCAACACGGGGTAGAATTCCCAAGCATATTAACAACGAGGAAAAAAATCAAACACAGTCAACAGTCTCATGATTAGCAGCAGACTAATCATCCGCAGAACCATAAATTTCCTCCCCTAAATCCATAAAACAAACGCGCTTTTTCCTCATATCAGGCTCAGACACCACCAATTCCCCCACGCCCCCCGCTCCAAACCCTAGACCCCGCCGCCTCAAACCGCCCACCACCCAGATCTACCCTAATTCGAACAGATCACCATTTCCCACCACGAAAACCCCAAAAAATCACACACACAAAAAATACAGAAATGGAGGACTGGACGCACCTGGCCCGATCAAGCGGGGGGCGAATCGGCCGCCGGGGGGAGCGGAGAGGGAAGCCTGCGCCTCAGACGACGCCGCTCGAGCCGAACCGAGATGGAATCCCCGGTAATATGAGCCGCTTCCTTTTCCTCCCTTCCCAACAGCGCGAATCAATTAATAATCTTTTCTCTCGGTTTATTTCCCCCTTCCACTTTTGGGTGTTTCCCTCCTCCCTCTCACTGCTTTGTTTCTAATTTCCGTTTCCTTTTCTGAATGACTTCACCGAATTTTATTCTGTCGCAAAAATATTTTTTTTATTTTTCGTTGCTGTTCCTGTGTTCGTCGCATTGGCTTAGACGGGGACAGGCCGTGTCCAGGAGGGATAGCGCTGGGAAGAGGAGGCAGATAACATTGGGTGTGGGTTTTTTAGACCGCGACGGATGGCTATGGATGGTTTTTATTTTAGTACGAGTGTTTGTGTGAATAAATTAAATATTGGTAATCTGTTTTGAAAAAACTGCTTCGATAAGCTATTTCGAAAAGACAACAGAGAAACTATCATATTTATTTGTTCGAGAGAAACTATAAGCTATAATCTGAAAGAAAAGAGTCATATAGTGTGAAGCGGCGGGGTGCTTAGAAATGATAAGTTTGCTCTGCGAGGGTGGAGGACGTGACATGGTTAAAACAGTTAGATAATATATATGGATCTAACAAGTATTTGGAAAAATCCACTTGGATTGCCAATTTTTAAGACATGATTTATATTTGATATATTCGTATCCGTATTTGAAAAATACTTAAGAATGTGTTTGAACCATATGTGGGAAATGAATTATGTGGGAAATGAACCATATGAAAACTTTTCCTATGCGGCTCTTTGAAATACAGAAGTAAACCTCTATAGTTCTTATGAAATTCCTATAGAATGGCTTTTTTTGAGAAATTTTGGAGGAAAACATGGAATTTTCCTTTCGTCTCCTGAGAAAGGTATACTCCCAAAATCCCTTTTTTCCAAAAAAAAATAATTTATAATATAAATTATGTTTATGTTGTCAAGTACGATAAATGATTTTCTAGCTTGTTATGCCTCGCTTGTTTGGATTTCAGCTTGTGGCTTTAGTTCACTATCTTTAATTTCATCTTTTTATGGATTTTTAGCTTTTTTGGGTGTTTTTTGTCTTTTCTTTTTTTGTTTTTTTTTTGCATTGTTCGTAATGGGATAACATGTTTTTCTATTTTTAATTTTTTTAAAATTTAATTATATCAAAAAAGCTATTAGCTGCTACAATGCAAAATAAATCAGCTACAATTAAAAAACTAAAACCCACGGAAAAAAGCTCAACTGAGCACAACAATATGCTATCGTTAGTGAAGTTATACATATGTTTTCTTTATTTGTGCACTATCCATCAGTAAACCGACTCAAACTCAATTTATGTTTATCTATATATCTAATGTACTTGTATCTGACTTCGAATCAGCGGAAAAGATACGGATTAAGCCATGAAAAGAGCGACGTCCGACCCGTTATAGCTCCTAGAGCGTGAGAGATTGGGATACGGCATTTTGGTCCCGTCGTTTTTGATGGGCGATAGGAGATGGTGACGCACAGGTGGCAGATCAATCATTGGAGCAGAGCCCTCCACTCTTTGCCCAGGAGAAGTGTAGAACTGTAATTGTCCTGCCTACCGTTCGTGTTGTAATTCTTGGAAGTTTCTGGAATACTCCCTGATCATATTTTTTAAGTACAACTTCAAAAGAGTATAAGGGGTTATCGCTCACTCACAACCCTTTTGAACTTTTAGGACCCTCAAATTATTTCCCTATACAAGAATCTAGTATTCTCTAAACCTCTCATGTGTCCTCTGCTTTGAATGAATAAGCTTAATTACTTGGTTGCTTCTCTATGATCAACCCCTATGGTTTATATAGCCCCTTTTAGCTCTTAGCTCCTTTTCATTTTAGAGTAGGAATTTCAAATAGGAGTAGGAGTTCTAATCGTAGTATGATACATCTAGAACTCTTTATAATTACACCTTTTCAAATTCTAAAAGACTATATATAATTCACTCTAACTCACCAGACTCAACAGACGTGATTAGTATACAATCAAGCTCCATACTGTGACCCAACAAAATAGATACCATTACACACATGGATGAGACATAATGCAATGTAACAGTTACAATACAACGACAAAGGGTGAGTTATAAGTTGGCAATCAACATGTGGGATTCCAGAGAATATACATAATCAAACGTAACTTAATTTATAAGATATTTTACACGTAGAAGGAAAATACCCACCCGCGCCACCGAGAGCGCCACAAGCAGCAGCAAATGAATTCAAGCCTCATCAGTTACAACACATCATCTTCGGTGAATTAAGGTATCATTCAACGGAACAACAATGCTGCTAGTCCACACAAGAGAGTAATCAGAGCAAGCGAGCTGCTTTGAGCTTGTTGACCACCACTTGCAACGCCATTGTCATTCTGGACGACGCCATCGCAAGAAAGCCCATGCTTGCCTTCTCGGCACTCGCTGGCAAACAGGCCTGGTGGGTACTTGCCATACAGGTTGATGTAGCTGAACATTGTGGATGCACAGTCATTGCTATCATCGTTGATATACGTATTATATGGGCATGCGAATTCCTTGAAAGCACCACAGCATTGTTTAGCAGGATATTGTGGCCCTTTGCACTTGCTTGTGATAATTGTGTAGTTTTGGAACTCAAAGTTCACAGGACAACCTGATAAACATAAGTATGAATAAACAAAAGTATATCAGATCAAGGTATTCAAAGTCAGAACATGGCAAGAAGTATGTTACAGATAGCGCACATTAGAATGATGACTTGGGCCTATCTTGATGTTATTTGGTACACAGTGTTGGCAATATGTATGTATTGTTCAGTGAATCGAAGGTACCAAAATATGTACTTTGGGTCTGCCTCGAAAAGTTTCGTTCTTTTGCAGCTAGGACCAACTTAACTAATTGACTTTTGGTTATGATGCATAAAATTTCTATGATCACATTTCTAATCAAATAATGAACTACAGGCTTCACTATCTGGACATTGCATGTCTTATCAGACAAGAAGTTCCTGCTTCGCCATCACAGGCTCGACATCGACAGATATCCTTCCACTATTAGCTTATTTATTTCAGTCTCCCTATGCTCTCTATGTAAGGATGGACATCTTAGTATCAAGTAGCAGCAAGTAAAGCTCAGGTCATTTCAGGTTGATAGCTCTCAATGTTTGGAATTTTGAATTTAAGAGAACCATAAAATCCTAACTTCTACTACTGAATGATGGTTTGTAATTTCCATTGGTAGTTTATCATTGAACTCTGTTTTCCATGTCCAGAAACTCCACATCAGCCTCTCAAGTCTGAACGCTAAATGCATGTAAGCACCATCAAGAAGTTGATCTCTAATATCCAAATGAGATGCCTTTTTTGGTTTTGACTTTTGAGGTGAATGAAATGTCCCCTATTATCCAGTTAACAAGCATGTGTATGTAGTATACATCTACACCATTGTTAAGTTATAACCCCCGTCCCTCTATTCAATTCACAGCACCCCAATTCTTCATTATACTCATCTAACTCAACCACCGGTGTTCCGGTGCTTGGCACAAGAAACCATAAATCCTTATTCATAAATTCCTCTTCATCTACTGTAACAAAGGATGAAATCCTTCCAAGCGGACCAAGCCTCACCAAGTCACCACAAATCCTCGATGCTACCCCGATCTGACGAAACGACATCTAACCACTTACTACTGACAGGCAGTTCTTTCTTGAGCGCAGGACGGATCAGGGAATCTACTCCATGCATCTAAGTGGAGATTCTAACGGCATCACTTCCAACCCAACCTTGTGCCATCTAATTCAATTTCAGACCAAATCCCTCCTACTTTACACCTATCTCAAATCCATCACCAGTTTAAAGGTGGAACTGAGCAAGCAGGACAAGGAAACGTACTCTTCTTGGCCTGCAGCAAGCTCCTCCCAGTAGATCCGGTGCTCGCCTGGAACACGCTAGCTGTTCAAGCAGCACAAAACAAAACGAATTCATCAGAAGCCTGCACAAAACGGAAGCAAACGAGGCAGCAAGAAACACCGGAACAAGAACACGCACGAACCGGACAGGAAGGGAGACGCGGAGGCGCATCCGACCAGGACGGCGGCCAAGAGGGGCAAGAAGCCAGGGCCCACAACCATCCTCTCTCTCTAGGCGCAAGAACTTTATTCGCTGCTGCAAGTTTCTCAACGGAAGGGTGGTTCTTCAGGAATGGAAGTCGGGAGCTTGTCGGATCTAGGACGAGGGTGGTGGAGATGGTCCGCGCAGGGGAGTGGCCGCCCACATGAGCGCCTCGACGTCTTGGCTGGTCTTTCTAAGCTCGAAGAAGCAGATGTTACTGCTGCAATTAATTATCGCGGGGTGCTTCGAGCGATGGAAGAGACCAGACACGGCCAAGAACGGATGGAAGACGCGACGCGACGCGGTTTGTTTGGTGTTCTTTTTATTTCCCCTGACGGTGCGATTCTGTGAGCGACGCCTGTCTCGTGTGTTTTTACCAAGATTTTGTTTACTGGTCTTGTTCTTTTCTTTTCTTTTCTTTTCTTTTTTGAAGAATTCATGTTCTTTTCCTTGATCTTCTTCGGTTGAACTGTAGAAATGGCAGATTTCTGGCAGGATGAATTCGATTTCCTCCCTTTGTATGTGTAGAAAGATTGGCCGGTAGAAAAGAATAAAAGAGAAAGAAAGGTAAGAATGGAAACGATTCAAGGGGTCGGTAGAAAAGAAAAAAAAAGAGAGACAATTCAAGGGTGAATAAAAGAGTTTTGCCGTCAGAACTCTTTGGCTTTAGAATGCCGAATAAGATATTGCTCATTGAGGTTTCTAGATCGTCTAGGGCAGTCAACGCCTCTAGCATATTAGGCATCATCATTCAGCAGTAGAAAATCCAACACCAATATTTTTATCAACTTACCTTCTGCAGTAAAAAAGCCAACAAATAGTGACGATCTCACCCTTGGGACCATTGGTCCATAAACAAACAGTCCACTGAGAGAGCCATAGAGATAGGACAAGGGCATGCTCGACATTGCGCAACCGTGAGAGAGAGACCAGCCGAAAGCCCTCTCCTTCATAAGCATCGCACCACATTCATTTCATTCCTCTACCGAGAGCAAAGCCAGAGAAGGCGAAGCATCCTCCCTTGTCATACCTTAGCCAACAACAAATACTAACCAAACATCCTCCCTCTCACCCAAACCCAGCCATATAGAGGAAGTAAAGAAGAGAGAAATAGATGGGACGAGCTAATAATGTAGAGGAGGCGGAGGAGAGGAGCAAGGACCGTGGCTGACCACGACAACAAGAGGGGGTCCATCAAACTGCAACACAGCCATCGCAAACATCAACCACACTTCTTGCCATCCTTAACCCGACATCAAGTAGACCCATGTTTCCCTCAACCCTCTTTTCTTCACTTTGCCCTTAACACAACCCCATAGCGCATCACAACCTAGCCGTAATGCACGACAGCAAGCTCGCGAAAAAAGCTGTAGTGCGCCCTCAAGAGAAGCGACATGCTCCCCGGTGCATGCCGCCCCAAGTCCCAACGCCATAGCCAAAACCACAGAGCTCACCCAATCATGCGTAGTTAGAATAAGAGCAAGCAAAAATAGAAGCTAGAACAAAATGCATGTAGTGAAGGGAGGAAGAGAGGACCATCTCGGGTAGTGGTGAGCCAAGCTTGGATGTTGGCCATAAGAGCCGACGACGCATCGAGGCGGCCACGGTCGAAGTGCCAGAGGGGCGAAACTAGGGACACAGAGCCAAGACCACCCAAACCAAGGGGAAAACTAGGGAGTAGTCACGAGCAGGCAGCGGGGAGCCACCAATGGGCAGCAAGCCAGTGGGAAGCCACGGCGGAACGGTCTGCGGGTAGCGGGGCACCAATCCCCCAGCCGACAGCGAGTCGTGACCGGTGAGCCCGAGACGGCGACGGTGGCGAGAAGATCGGGCAGGAAAAGAGATAGCCTGTGCGAGGGACGGCTTTGGCCGGTGTAGGGGATGGCTGTGGGATAAAGGCCGAAGCCAAGGCGGCCTAGGATGAGGCCCAGGGAGATGAGGGTGGCCGGAGTCCAGGCACACGGCGCGATAGCCGGCGCACGACGCTAGTGGCTAGCGATGCAAGGGAGTAAGGGTGCCATGGATCCGGATCGAGTGGAGGAGGAATAGTGAGAGAAGGAGAGGAGAAATAGGGAGGAAAGTATAAGGGTCCGGCTAGGGGAAATAAAACAAAGAGAGAGAAGAGATCGGGTAAGGGAAGACAAAGAATAGGGAGAAAAGATAAGAAAAAAGGAGGAAAGGAACGGAAGAAAAGAAAAGAAAAAAGAGGGAAAAGAGAGAGGGGTTTTTTAATGTGCGCGATGAATCCTTAACCCTAAGGGTTTTTATGCCTGTGTTAGGTGTTGCGCATAGTATCAATACAGTTCATTTACGTGCATGAGTCGCTACGGTGTATTGAGACTGGATGATGCTTGCACAGGTGGAAGCTCTGGATTGGTACCACCCACGCATCATACTCAGGATTAAATATGCAAGTGCATTGTAGAATGATAGACGGTAGTTGTTATGGAATATACGATATTTATGTTATATGATGTTGCTTAGTTGATGATAGCAATGATGATAGAGCAAGGTAAGCAATAATGTTTACCTGTTAATGATGATAGTGATGAAGTATGTTTAAGACAATGGGCATATGCATTAGCATCATATGCACCCATATGATGAGAAAGATATACACCATGGGTGGATCTGTAAGACCTACTCCGGTAGGCTTCCACAGGAGTAAAGAAATCCCCGTGCTTACAAAGACGGGCCCATGATAGGGTGAACATCGATGGGTGTTCACTCAGGCTATACCAGTATATGTAATGAGATGCGCAAATGAGAATGTAAAGCAGTGTTGCATTGCACTAATGGAATGATGATGACGAGACATGAGAATGATGATCATGATGAAACATGTGGAGAACGTCATGTTTATGTTTATTTTCATACTTATGATTATGTTAAAACATGCGGAAAATAACATGGCTAGGTTAATGCTTATGCTAAGGTGGCGTTTATCGTTCTATTATGTACTTGTTGAGTCTTCAGACTCACCCTTGTTTATTTATTGGTTTTTAGGTGAACATTGAAGATGATATGTACGGGTGGGAGTAGCACATATTTTTTTCATGTACAAGCAGTAATTCGCACATCACCTTCAGTTGATGTATTTAGACTTTAATGGCTTGCTTCGATGGTTAGTGTTAAAATAGTATGTTGTTTGTCGTAACATTGAGGTTTAATAGAGCAGTTGTTGCTTAAATATATCAACAACGGTTGTTAATAGTAATGTTATGAAGTGGTGGTAGCATTTTGGGTTCAGAGGTTGGGCCGAGTGTTATATGGGACGGTTTGGAGAATAGTGAAAATGGACAACAGAAGATGGGGGATAGTTTGCCATGCAGAGACATGATTCTCGTTCACCAAAGTTGGCGAGAGCAGGTGATATGTGGATCAGAAGGCAAAACAAATTGCACGAGTAACTTGAAGTTTATGAGCTTGGGCTTCAAAAAAAAATTATGAGCTTCAGATGTGCATTTGCCGCCAAATTCTTAAGTAAACCTTATTTTTCTGCAGTCACACCACAAACGCACGCCGTGGCCGTGTTGAGTTATTGGCCAGTAAAAATAGTTGAACCTTTCGACGAGTAAAAATTGACCCATTCGACAATCCCCATCCTTGTCGCGTTGTCCGTGAGATGGACGGGACCTTCTCTTTGACAAAAATGCCATCTTCTATCTGGCGTTTGGCTGTGACCTACTTATAACAAACTCACCTGCAAGAACGAGTTGCCAGCTAAGTTCGGCGCATCTTCATGTGCCTCGCACCTCACGCCACACAAGAATACCACTCCTCAACATGCGATCCACCAATGATACTTGCACCAATCAACAACACTGTGTCAAACAGGACGTGAAACGAAGCCTATCCCAAACACTTCCGTCTCTTGTTGAGATTTTGCTTGTGACAAAACAGAGAATGGCAGAATGTAAAAGCAAAGCTATGGTAATATAGAATGCACTTCGCGGCTATTTCACCCAATGAAAAAGTGTTGCAACACCATGTCCTACTCTTTTGGTGTGTTGCATCATCAGGTAGTTTAATCAGATGCTTATACTTTACAATTGAAGGGTAAAGTGAGGACAAAACTGATACATGTATTGCCGATCTCAACCAAAAAATGGTATGAATTATGGGTGTTAAGCCTCAACTGTTCAGAAAAAGAAAATGCAAAAAAGCATTGTAATACATACAGCAGATCAGGAGGCTGAAAGGGACAAAAATATTAACATGGACAGAACATAAGCTGTGTGTTGGCCTCTTCTAAAACTCCTTTTGGTCTGTAAGATGGACAATGTTCAGTAATCTTCCAGGACGCTCTTCATGACCATCTCCTCAGTTTGTCCCGGGTCACCAACTATCTGTTCTTATAAACACTAAGCATCGGTCATCTCTTTGATAAACCCAAAAAGGGAAAAGCGAGAGCCGCGAAGGGGCAACCATATACGAAGAAATGCGATTTAGTTTTCTGTTGGAAAGCAGACATTAGTAAGCCGCCAACCCTTCTTTTCTTGTTCGTGCACATTGCTGCCAAGTTTATTATGTACAAAATTTCCTTCTCTGCACCAAACAAGGAAAGAAAGGGGAAACTTTAGCATCTGACAAGTATACTGTCTAATATAAGCTGAAGAATGTATTAAAATTATCTATTTATAGAATTCTATGTTATAATTCAGGCAGCAATAATTTGAACCATGCTACTACATATGTTCCCATAGAGGCAAGTCAAACACTGAAAAATGTTTTAGACCCCAATGAACTATTATTTTCAAGTGAAGAATAACTGTCGTCCAACGCTGAAATACTCAATGTCGGCAAGCTTGCAATTACAATTGCACAATATGTTATTGCTCACCCTAAGATCAGACTCGTTCACAGCTTCCAATGTCTCAGCCATCTGCATTTGTTTTATCACTGTTGCATGCAATACCTGGAAGAAGATCCAAAAAATGCTGCATATAAATATATGAATGCTGGAAATACAAGAACAAAGGAACACAATATTATCAGTTAAATTGTGAAAAAAAATAATGGGCATATTTCTGTTGAATTATGACATGAGTACGAACTCTGCCCATAGCAGGATGTAATTATAGTATGTTAGAATGATTGTAAGCCTGCATTTACCTAGTTAGTGAGACAATGAGGGATTTCGCATATATTCAGTGGCATATAAGGAATTAATCTCTTTTTAATCAAGATGTCCTACAGTTTCATAACCAATGGCCCCATCATAGCAATGGAAGATTTGAAATAGTCACAAAGTGCACTTTTAAGAGGCGTTAATCGAGTATGAAGTGGTCCTTGAAGAGACATCTGTTGGTAAACTTTTGAATTTACATAACTTGCATTCATTTCTTTTTATGCTTGATATTTAACTTGTAAAGGTTTGACTAGCCTAGTCTTGCAGTTCTTTTTGGACTATGTGCTCAAAAATCTCAGGTGTGTCTTTAAGTATCACAAACCTGCATATTTCAAAAAATAAAGCAACATTTCATATTTTAATTCAACCTACATTGTTCAAAATTTTGCCTGGAAGGTTTGGCAGAACAAATATTTTATTTATCAAGGTACAAAACATTTTTTGTGGTAAAAAGCACGATACAATTCTAACCATAAAGCCCCAAACAACTGCAAGCACCATAAGGTCTATAATACTTGGGTAGACAAATACCTTCTTTGTCTTCTCCAGATCAAATTCAATGGATTTTATCCTGTCAAAAGAATCATGTATAGCACGATCCTTATCTTGTGGGATCTCTGGAGGCTTTCTGCTGAGCTGATTAAACATTGACTCAACTCTTTCAAGACGCTCCAGACAAGGATTTACACGGTCTTCCTTAATTATCTGAGGATTTGCCTGATTACTGGGTAAGGTTGCAGTATGTGGATGAACTTTTTCCAACTGTTGTCGGCGACGAATGAAAAAACGCAAGAGAGAGAGTATTTTGAGAATTGCAGCAACAACTTTTCTTGAAAAATATTTCAAAATCCCATCATCTGCATTGCCTTCGCCATCATTCGGGACGTGACCTGCTAGTTTCAGCTCACAATTTTAAGCATCAGAGGGACTGGCCGCCTTGGTGAGACAACTGGCTTCAAATATTAACAGCGCACAATGAATTTTTCATAGAGATTAATTCATGCATGTAGATTCTGATTAGATACCTGGCTCAGGTGAAACTCTATTTATCAAGGAAATTTGTCGTGTGTTGTACTGCCCTAATACATTTCCAGCAGGGTTATATCTTTTATTGGACTCAACAACTTTATCCACCGAAAGAGACCGATCATCAGAACTGTTGTATGTTGTTGATCCTGATTCCCTGGCCTACATGATAAATTCAAGGCAAAGTTTATTAAGGAATGCCATTGTGTGATGTATGATGCTCTATATGCCAGCAACAGCTAATATTTAGGCATGTAGAAACCAAAAGGAGCATATCAGCTATTATCTTATGTCAATCTAAACATACAAGCTAGCAGTTGCAGAGGAAATGAATGGAACTTCTTAAATAATGGTAGCACTAAAGGAACAAGAATTTACTTCCTCACAAACTGGAGCCAAACTATGATATTCAACATCTTCAGGTGCTACAGGGGATCCGAGATCATCAACATCTGAACCTGATTCAGCATTTGATGTATCACTAATTCTTTCAGGTAACTGAAAGAAGCAGGACATAAAAACGTCAAAACAGGAAAGAATAGATTGGCTAATTGAGCATATGACAACTCAGAATAGATATTTAGTAATCTTGCCTTGAGTGCATGCAAACTTATAGAGCCTGTAATTGTTTCTTCTATATCAGATACTTGTCCAATATCCCTCTGTGCAGATGATTCCATGCTATGTACAAGCTACAATTGGAAATAAGTTCATCAACAGCTGTGGCATATAGTTAACTGTCCTGTTGTACCATAGGAATATGATACGGTAAGAGAGAACAAGCAAACTCAGAAATTTACTTTCATAATTAAAGGATCACTCCAAGGGCCTTTGTTGGACCTCAGGCATCCTCCCTGGTTAGAGCATGTGCATGAACCACCAAAAAACTCTGGTAATTGGCTGCAGATATATTTTGGTAAGTCTTGCACCGCAGGCACACCATAAATCTTACAATAAACAATCCAAACAACATATAAGGTTACAATCACCAACCTTGCATCAATAGCTTCGAGAAGTCTACTTTGGTATTTTGTTCCTAGAACCTGCAATTGAAGAGTAGGTATAAGCTATTATGAATATTGTGTATGTATTCAAGAGGCCTAATGGGCAATATATATAGGGTACAAAGGGGACATAAGATTAAACCCTAGTACAATAGGAAATACCACTAATACCCCCTCAAATGCAAGGCGTATGCAATAGCATTGTATTTGAAAAGGATTTATACTAAAATAGGAAAAAATGCGAAGTCTCGTCATAGCGTGCAGCTATTGGAAAATATGTCGAGTTGAAGAGGAATGAATACAAATATGACAGCACAGATCGAAATCCAAGACGGCGGCGGCGTAGTGCAGAAGAAGCACGGCGGGCTTAGAAGCTCGAGGCGGCAGCTCATAAAGAAGCGGCGGCATTATAACAACTTTTACGATCTGCTCGTGGCTCAGAGAGAAAGCGACGGTTGTTGCCATACAAAAAGGAAATTCCTATACAAAAAGGAAATTCCTATACTTCTATGGCTAATAATAAATTTGTGGACTCGCACGGTTTGGACAAATCGAAAGATAGAGGCTAGTAGTTGAATGGATGCAATGGAAGACTCGAAGAAAAATGCTCGAAGACAGCAGATACTAGCAGCAACATCCTTCAACAGCTCAACACAAGACCTAAAATCTAGCAGTGCACCACCATCGGATGGCAGAGCCTACTCCACCCAAAAACATCCTAATAAACCAAGCATTCGAGTGGACTCGAGCATCGACAACCATGACCAGCAAATCATTGTGTTCAAATACTCTCCTACCCAAGGTTCCAAAACCCGGTACCGGCCTAAATCCCGGTGGGGGACCGGTACGGGTTCCCGGCCGGTAACCGGAAAAACCGGGGAAAACCCGGTCAAATTTCAAGTTTTGAAATTTGAATTTGAAACCGGTAACCGGAAAAATCGGCCGGTTACCGCCCAAAAAACCGGAAAACCGCTAAAAAACCGGAAAACCCGCTAAAAACCAGGAAACACAAGAAAAAATTGAATTTGAGATGTTTCGAAGCATATTTAGCTCATACAATAGGTAATCTAGTACAAAAAGATTTAAACCAACCTAGGAGGTGTATTATGCAGTCACAAAAGACTCACAAATATAAATGCACTTGAAAAACCCGTACGGTTTTTATTTCCGTACCCATCGGAAATCCGGTTACCAATGATTCTGCGGCCAAGATCAACGCAGAGGAGCATAAGCCTCGGGTGGTCGGCACGGAGGAAACCGTCGGGAGGAGGCGGCGGCGGCGGTGGGGGCACCCGGCAGATACAAGAAGTGAAAGGCCAGATCGAGAGCTGGCAGGGAGGCAACGGGAGCGACGCCTTCGAGGACCATGCGGAGCCGACGGTCACCATCGGGGAGTACATCGAGGGCGAGGAGCTGGAGGCCAAGGTAGAGAAAGAAGAAGAACGAATATTAGGAGGCAGCGGCAGCGGCTACAAGAAACCCTAATCTTTGCCCTGATACTATGTTATGAATATTATGTATATATTCAAAAGGCCTAATGAGCAATATATATAGAATACAACGGGGACACAAAACTAAACTCTAGTACAATAGGAAATACCAATAATACCTATAACATAAGCCACACAAAGATCACAATGTGGAAAGTAAACTTGACAAGCTTGCAAAAGTTTGTACATGGATTTTAGATGAAGTTTTGGGGTCAATAAGTCCCTTCACAGTGCTCCAGATCAGCTTGAAACCAGGTCCAGCATTTACAATGAACATTTGATGTAGTGTCTGCATAATTGAGGACATGCTTGGTAATCAGAATAGTTGAAAAACAAGCCTATATTTCATCAGTAAGACTTACCTCAGGATAATAATCACCATCTATTTTCTGCATACAACGCACCAAATCCCTCGCAATCTTGCTAAAGTTCTTCCAGCCCTATATCATAGGAAACAGAACAAAACCACCAACATCTTACGGATGTCATTTTCAACTATTGTGTAGACGGCACAAAGATATTAAGCAATACTTGCAATTTGTAAAGATATAGTTTGAATAAAAGAATCTTCTACCCAAAAAACACTCTCATGATTCATATAGTTAAGGATTAAAATAGCATAGCTACTGAACCAAAGCAATTTAACCAATATCAATAGTTTTGAGGAAATTGAGCACTTAAAACTCTACTGATGACACTTTTATTTTCGATAGGGTTGATTATTTCAAACCCTTTGGACATGTAACCCAAGTATTAGAATCAAATCCACTGAACAGATTTTGTTTGGATAGAGTAGAACCAATATTCTCAACGTCTAATGTGGAACTAAACTAAGGGGATTGGAAAAACAACATACGTTGGTGTTTTCCTCCCTAACCTCCAAGGATCTGTTGTGCCCCAAACATTCTAGTTGATTTAATTACTAGGATGTTTTTAACTAAAGTTTCCTAAATCAGTCCTACAAAGGATATTTTTTCTTATGTCCTTACAGTTTATTGTATGATCAATGATGCAAAGTTAATCAGCAAGGTTGTACAGTACACAATTGTCTCATTTTGAATAGAGCAGATACCCTAAGAATGGTTAGTTCAGCCAAAATTCCAGGTTTGCCTTAGCAAACTGTTTTATGAGAAGTTTGTATTTGATAACAGAAAAACACTATTTCCTGACTTCTGGTAACTGCACTACAAGGTACATCTTGTGAGCATAACAAATAATTTCAATGGAAGGTTTCTCAACAAAAAACAATAATTTCAAAGGAATGTTATTGTGAAGACAAGCAAGGAATACTCTTGTTTATCAATTTTTTTATATCCCTTTCAAGACAAAAAATTACTGACGTGAAGAAAGCATATTTAGGTGAAAGGCAATGAACATACCACACCATGGACATCCAATATTGTAGTTGTTCTATCTACATGCCTTTTAGCAGCAACTGAGCATGCAGGAAACTTCTCGCGGAATGCTCTCTCAAACTCTTGTACATGGTACTTAATATATCGTTCCACTGTTGTAACTTGCACAAGCTTATTGGGTTCAACCTTCCCAAGCAACTCGATATAGACAGGCCTTCCTTCCTTGTCAACCCCATGATAACCATGGGGATAATATTGCAGCACCTCCTCTAGCTCATGAAATTCAAAATCCTTCAATGAGTAGAGTTAGATGCCATCAGTATGCATGACATAGACACATAGTAAAGCAAAATTATATGGCAGGCAATCTTTCAAATCCATACAGTGCTTGTAAAAATACATCTAAATCTGTACAGAATTTCATATAATTTTCCCTTTCTCATATCAACTCTACCAATAGAAAGTGTTCTTACTTCGAAAATTGTGTCTGTCCCGAACTCTTCCCTCCACTGCAGCATGTCAGCCCACATTTGTGCTGCCTTTTCAAAGTCAAACTTCCTAGCTTTCAAAAATCTGCATGACAGATTGATCAGAATGAATAATCACCAGCTGGCATTTAACAATTGAAAACACCAATATGAGCCAGTTTCATCAGATATTAACCTAAGCATTGTATGGTAATCATCATGCCTCTCGGGCAACAGGCCCCTGGCAAACAAAACCTCCCGGAACGAGCTGACTGCCTGCTCCTCCTCCGCATCCCTGACATCCTCTATCGCTATCCTCGGCACTCTGCAGTCCACTTTCCTCTTCCCCCTCCTCTTCAGCGAATGCGTCAGCCTCGTCGACGCGTGCAGCGCCTTCTTCCTCAGCGACCGCATCCTCGTGTGCCTTGGCTCATCCTCCGAGTTCCCGACATCCGCTCTGTCCCTCCCCTCATCGTTACTGACCGATATCTCGATGCCATCGACATTTCTCTCTGCAACAGCGCATCACAATCCACAGAGCATTAGCTGCATTGCGTAATCGGTAAAACCTACATACATACCTACACCATAATCAGCAACAGTCCATACCTGACATTCTCCACAAATGCAGCTCAAACGATCAGGTCAGGCCTCGCACTTCGTATTTCTCGATATGATCACTGATCCGATACCCGATATATACAACCACTCGAACCTCCACGCTGCCACAAAACCAATACAGATCAGAATCCAATTCAGATAGTTGTACTGGAACACATCGAACTCGTGGCGCATCCACCCGATTCATAGCAACGAGAGGCCATGGAAAAAGCTCGAAAAAATCGGTGATCCCAGAAAGCAAAGGCGATCGCGTAATCCTCAATGAATGCTCCCGCCGCGAGATCCAGGGGAGCCGCCCCAACCGCCTCGGGAATCACGCAGCGGCGGCAGCTAGATCCGATCGTCGAAACCCGCGCGCGAACAGCACGGAAACGGGAAACGCCAAACCGAGCCGATCCGTACCTTGCCACAGGAGAGGAGATCCGCCTGCGGCCTGGAGCGCGCGCGAGCTGCGGCGCGAGATCGCATCAGCTCGCTCCGATCCGGCCGGAGGTCCTCCTCCTCGGCGGGAGGGGAACGAATTCGAGGAGGCGGTGAGGGTCTCGACGCGAAGGGAATTCGAGTTGGTGCGTGCGTGCGTGCGTTTGATCCGCGGGTCTGTATCCTCGCGCTTACGCTTCCATTGCTTCTTTTCCGCCTACTCCTCCTACAATACTACTGCTGCTAGTGCTCGGTTACTGGGTGTTCTTTGTTTCTTAATTTCCTCGGGGCTTCTGCGCCGGGCCCACGCGTCAGTATCGCTGATGGGTGCAGTGTACGCGAGGCGCGTGCCCGTGCCGCGATTGACCTGACGCCGAGGCCACTAACGTTCTAGGTGCATATGTCCTCCGTAAGTTCACTACTAAGGACATGTTCTTTTCAGCTTTTAAAAGCTGTTTTTCAATTTTTTTATAGTAATTAACTTTTAAACGGAGTATTTTTTTAATATAAGGTTTACTAGTTAATTATAGTACATACTTTACTGACTTTATTTATATTGGTAAAAATTACATGTGAGTTTCATTCTACTGTAATCTATCGTATAAACAAATTCAAAAGTCACAAGTCATGACCAAAAGCCATGGCCATGACCAAAAGAACAGGCCCAAGACCGTAAACACGATGCCTGCCAAGTGCTCGATGGCATGTGAGGATGCACCATCGGCACCGACCATGATGCAATGGCCACTAGCTATGACCAAAGAAGTTCACCAAGCATTCGGCTTCAGGTCTCGACATTCGCACCGGCTACTTCCATATCATGGCTATGTCCCTGGTCTTGAAGAGTGTGCCCATAGTTGTTCCCACACTCAAGAAACTCTCAACGATAGTCATCTCTAGCTTCGCACCGATCGTCGTTGCCATTCCGGTGTCCGTTGACACCAGTGACTTTGTTGTCCACCAACTATTTGACAGAGTGCACACGCACACCAAGGTCAACTCTGAGGCTTGGCCTTGGCTGAGCACTAGGCCGACGCTTGTCATTGCTCCCACCGGGTCTCATCTCAACCCCATAGCACCGCCAATCACAATGGTGCTGGACGTCGATGACATCGTCATCAAAACCAATGACGCCATCATCCTTGACTCCTGTGTTCTTGGCACCACTACCTCATCACCAACACCAGCCACAATATCTTGGTCGATGTTCTCCCAACGCATCTCTGCTATTTGCTAGCTGATCACAAGGTGTTCGAGGAAATGTCTGACGGAGGTACGGTGGTGCTGTGGCCACCATCGATGGCGTGGGGCAAGCACCAATCATGTCCGCTGCCACGAATTGGTACAATGGCGTTGTTGTTGTTGTTGGATGTAAATTCATTGGTGAAACATGTTGAGTTGAAGCTATGGCTCGATCAACAAAACCAACATAGCAGCCGAGGCGTGGTGGTCAGGTTTCAACCTTGGTCGCCTCCTGCTCAAGTGACTTTAGGATGTGTACTTGTGGGGAAATTTCTTAAACACATGGCGATATTGTCAATAAGATTGGTTGAGCTGAAGCCGTGGCCACCACCTCTCGCAAGTGGGACAACATTTCAGTTTTTTTATCGCCTTAGCAAGATTCAAAAGGAGGAGGACAAAACTCGTTGAGGTTAATTGAATGCGATGGTGTCATTTTTGCAGAAAATTGCTTGGGGATGTTATTAATGTGGTGTGAGAAGGGTCATATTATGTAGGAAGAAGCCTTATGAATGAGAAGGACATGCAAGGGCTTTGTGCTAAGAAGACCATGTGCATGCTTTGGTTATTTGAGCTGATTGCTGAGCTTGTTGGCAGGGCTGGGGAGAGAAATCTTGTGCCTAGTTTCATTGGGAATGATCTAATGGTTGATGTCCGAGAGATATAAAGGTTAGCTGCTTTGTCTAACTCAGATCACACAAACTTGCTATTAGAAGTTGTGAAATTCCATGGAATGGTGATTGGGCTTGAGTACGAGAAGGTAGAGAAGGAATTTTCTAAAGAGCTCTACATTCAATTGGAAGCTCTAAACTCTACACACCAGGATGCCAAAATACTCGATGAGAAGGAGTCATTGGAAGCAAAATTCAGGAAGAGGTTTTTATTGGTGGCAGCATTCATTACCATGGCTAATGCTAAGCATTATTCTTGTGCCATGGTTTGTGAGCTGTGTAAGTGCTACGGGAGGCTTCTCAATGCTTGTGTGCAACTGGAAGCAGCATTCTCTGATGTATGCTATTGCAAGTTGAGGAGTGCTGAACAAGGTGGCTGACCTCATTCAAGATGGTGTAATACACAGTCAAAAACAAACTTGGTGCTGGCCGATTCACCTTCGACATCACAGAACTGCAAATACAATAGGATCCAGGCATTCATAAGTTCAGGTGATGGATCTAGGAGTCTTTGTTCCTACTGCATCGGAGGAGTAGGCTCTCGAAGTAATGCTGTTGCTTAGGGGCAAGCTAATTATCGTGGGGGCGGTAGTGTAACGTCTGTGCTGCTAGCTAAAGAAAATCCTATGTATGGAATTAGTCTATGAATGGTGGGCCCCAATGGGCAGTGCGTGTGAGAGAGGTATAAGAGGAAAACTTGTATCTTCTGAGAGGGGATCAACCAAATAAATTGAAATTAGA
Source organism: Bonia amplexicaulis (assembly GCA_036346245.1). Classification (NCBI taxonomy): domain Eukaryota; kingdom Viridiplantae; phylum Streptophyta; class Magnoliopsida; order Poales; family Poaceae; genus Bonia; species Bonia amplexicaulis. The sequence goes on from CM070739.1 coordinate 25,750,482, forward strand.
ATTTTTCCTTCTCCTATTTCTTCTCTTTCCTTAGGCCTTCCTCTGTCTCCGTGAATTCGTCTCACGTCACGGTCTCATGTCACGATGAGCCTCACCTATGGCCATGGAATATTTACACAATTCGAGAGTTAAGGGCGGGTTTTTTATGCTTAAAGTTGGTTTATGGTTGTACTGTTTATAGTAACTAGCTTTTAAATGATATGTTTTTTTAAGACAGGGTCAATAGAAAATTTATAGTAAAAAGTATACTGAGTTCAGCTGTATCGACTAAAATTATATATAACTATTTTTCTCTACATACTATCTCTTAAAAACAATTAAATTTTAAATATTTAAACTATAAACCAACAGAAAACACACACACACAATCTCTCACCTCGTCGCGATTCAACAGCTGACGGTGAAAGGACGTGACACTCGGCCGTTGATGTAAATTGAGTACCACCACAGCTAGTCCGACTTAGGGAATTTTCAGATCCCGACACGGCCCATGCAACTAAGTAATTGCTAAGCCCAACTAAACAAGGCCCAGTTAAAAGAAGCAAACTCGCGGACCTTTTTGTTTTGTTCGGAGAGGAGAGGTGCGAGGTGGTGCTTGGATTGCTGCTCTGCGCTCAGAGCTGCTCACGCCGAGGAGCATCTCCTCCTCCCCTCGCGCCGGCTCCGCGGCCTCTCCCGTGCCAGGTCCGGATCGGTCGATTCCTCCTGCTGGTATTTTTGGCGTTTCGATCTGCGGCTTGCTGCTTGCTTCTTCTAGATCTGAAGCGCCCTTAGCTCGCGGGTTCGCGGTTATGCTGTCCCTCTCTTGCTCGTTCGCTTGGCGGTGTAGATCTGTTCGTGTGACGCGCTTCGGTGGCGCGATTTGGGAGCAGTTTCGATTCCTAGGTCCAAATTGAGCGAATCCTTGAGCGATACTGAACAAGTAGGGTAATTTTGCAGCTACTTTTGTAGATTTAGCTGGTTCTTAGTCATACCTCGTAGGTTATCCACATGCATCTAATTCGAGTATGTTAGGTTTAGTCGATGCATTTGGCATGCCCAATTCGGTGCAAGGCGTGTTGTTTTGGAACTTGTAGATGGCCAACGAATGGGCAGTTTCTCGAACTGCCTTTAGATAGTTTGTAGTTACTCCTGCATGCCACTTTTTTAGTTCCCATCTGATTCGAGCTGTCTTAGCCAGCAACTGGTGCATTTCAGTTCGTTTTCTTTGGCAGCAATTTCTCTGTACTGTGAACATGGATGCTAAAAACCTGACTAAGAATTGATTTATTTGGCACCTTTGGTCGGAACTTCCTGCGATTTCAGTGTGAAATTTGTATCTGCTATTCTGCTTACGGAGAAATATCTCTATTTAGAGAAACTGTGCGTGGATGATCTTTTTTTTTTTTTGGTTTCAGGTGTTACGCAAAGTTCGTCAGGAGCTGGTAATCATGGCCAAGGGATGGATATTCTGTGCTTTGTTAGTGGTGTTTCTAGTGTTGGCTCTCCCTTGTGAATCGTTCTACTTGCCAGGTAGTTACATGCACACGTACCGGCAAGGCGAGGAGATATGGGCAAAGGTGAACTCGCTCACTTCCATTGAAACAGAACTGCCCTTCAGCTACTACAGCCTCCCATACTGCCGTCCTCAGGGTGGGATAAAGAAGAGTGCTGAAAATCTGGGGGAGCTCCTGATGGGTGACCAGATTGACAATTCCGCCTACCGTTTCCATGTGAATGTAAATGAATCACTCTATCTATGTACCACGAGCCCACTTGATGAGGGTGATGTGAAGCTCCTCAAGCAGCGAAGCCGAGACCTCTACCAGGTGAACATGATACTTGACAATCTTCCTGTGAGGAGGTTTACTGAGCAGAATGGAGTGACCATTCAGTGGACAGGCTATCCAATTGGGTATACCCCGGAAGGAAGCTCTGAGATCTACATCATTAATCACCTGAAGTTTAAGGTCTTGGTCCATAGGTACGAAGGAGGTAAAGTGAAGGTAGTTGGAACTGGGGAAGGAATGGAAGTGATCTCAGAGACTGACACGGATGCCAGGTCTGGCTATGAGATTGTGGGATTTGAGGTCGTCCCCTGCAGTGTGAAGCGTGATCCTGAAGCCACGTCGAAGCTTACGATGTATGGAAAAGTCGATCCTGTAAACTGCCCTGCGGAGTTGGAGAAATCTCAAATGATTAGGGAGAAGGAGCAGATTACTTTTACATATGACGTTGAATTTGTAAACAGTGATATCAGATGGCCATCACGGTGGGATGCATATCTGAAGATGGAGGGTGCAAAAATTCACTGGTTCTCAATTATGAACTCATTGATGGTAATACTGTTTTTGGCTGGCATTGTATTTGTCATATTCTTGCGGACGGTGAGGAGGGACTTGACTAGATATGAGGAGTTGGATAAGGAGGCCCAAGCTCAGATGAATGAGGAGCTCTCCGGGTGGAAGCTTGTCGTTGGAGATGTCTTCAGAGAGCCAACCTCATCAAAGCTGCTCTGCGTCATGATTGGTGATGGGGTTCAAATTCTGGGTATGGCAATTGTCACCATTTTCTTTGCTGCCTTTGGATTCATGTCTCCTGCATCGAGAGGAATGCTGTTGACAGGGATGATATTCCTTTATATGTTACTTGGAATTGTGGCTGGGTATGCTGCTGTCAGGTTCTGGAGAACTGTAAAAGGAACTTCTGAGGGGTGGAGGTCTGTCTCCTGGTCAACTGCCTGTTTCTTCCCTGGCATTGTCTTCATTGTCCTCACTGTATTAAACTTCATGCTATGGGCAAGAAATAGTACTGGTGCCCTTCCCATCTCACTTTTCTTCACTCTTCTGTCCTTGTGGTTCTGCATCTCTGTGCCACTTACCCTTCTAGGTGGTTTCTTTGGCACAAGAGCTAAGCCAATAGAATTCCCTGTTCGAACCAATCAAATACCAAGAGAAATCCCCGCAAAGAATTACTCATGGCTCCTCGTATTTGGTGCTGGAACTCTACCTTTCGGAACACTCTTCATCGAGCTCTTCTTCATTCTGTCTAGTATTTGGCTCGGAAGGTTCTATTATGTGTTTGGCTTCCTCCTTGTTGTGCTCCTTTTGCTGGTTGTGGTCTGTGCTGAGGTATCTGTTGTTCTTACCTACATGCATCTCTGTGCGGAGGACTGGAGGTGGTGGTGGAAAGCTTTCTTTGCCTCTGGAACGGTGGCAATTTATGTCTTCCTCTACTCTATCAACTACTTGGTGTTTGATCTCAGAAGTTTGAGTGGGCCAGTTTCTGCTATGCTCTACATTGGATACACTTTCATTGTGTCTTTTGCCATTATGTTAGCTACTGGGACTGTTGGATTCCTGACATCATTCTCTTTTGTCCACTACCTTTTCTCATCAGTCAAGATTGATTGAAGGCCTTATCTTGCGAATCTCCAAGGATGACTGTGCACAAAATCACCTTTAAGCTCAAATGCTTTGATCATGGCATCTGAAGGCCCTTTACACAATTGTGCTGTTTGTAATGTAGCTTATTACTGAGTCTTGAGAGTTGAGACTACTGTACCACGATGCATATGGTATGTTCCAGCGGATGTGCTTTTAAGCTTGTACTCTTCACTCTTTTCTTTGCTGCAACATTTTGTTGATGCTGCAAATGCTCTTTGGAAAACCTTGAGTGTTACCGTATTATTGGTGCCTTATGGAGTAGGTGGCTTGTTTCTTTCTTTGTGGTAGGTTTGCAATTGGAGACTTATTATCTGGTGGTATAACTGATATGTGCAAAAATTGTGTTTCTCATGCATGCTAGTTTGTGCTCTTATTCTGACTTATCTATTTGCCCAAGATTCCATATAGCACTACATCTAGTTATAGTTTTATAATTAGGCATGATAATTTATATGCAGCTTTTTAATTGATCCCTTTATGACTAACAACAGTTTCTAGTGACTCATTTCAGCTTTCACTAGGTTTCCTTCTATTCAGTTACGTTCCTTTAATTAAGTTAATTCTGAAACATGTAGCAAACATAATTCGAACATTTTGAAGTGAACTTTATTTGAAGTCTTTGCATATTGCACCATAATTTTGACGATTCCATGTCCGTATCTTCCTGGTTTTTCACTGTTGGATAATGTTTGATAAGATAGTCCTGAAAACAGGTGTCATGTAAATGTAACTACAGTAGGCAAATCAGATGCAAAGATTACCGTAGTTATTTTTGTGCATGAATCTAGAGTTTCTCAGTCTTAAGCTTTGTTGTTTACTCTATTTCTGCCAACCTGCGAAAAATGAAATGGTGGAACTCTACATGTCTGCCTGTGCCTTGTAAGATAAACATGCGAGGTTCTGTTTTGGTGGCTTGAACCAAATTTCACAATCCAGCATCTATGTGTGACCCCATAATTTGTTGTTAGGCTTAGGCAACTTCAGCTCGTTCTTCATTAGGCGTTTTGACCACTTTCTCATATGGCAGTTGAAACTTCATTTTGGAGTGTGCTTTATTCGGTGATCAGTTGTGCTGAGTTAATGACTCAACGAAATGTCACAATCCTCTGCCCTTTTTTTTTCTGGAAGCAAGTCTTTTTCCTTGCTGTTGTGTTGTTGCATGTTATTCTTCCCCTTGACGTTGTGCTGTTCTTTTCAGTCACAACTCAGAACTATCATCACAAACAAAATGTACCAGAAACCTGATTTCGATGTGGTTTGCTGTACTTTCCCTTCTCCGTCTTCTACAGCTCCTACTCTAGTTATATTTATTCCCTGCAGCTTCAGAATATATCAGGTTAACCGTGACACATGTATTATATTGTTTTGTCTCCTCTTTGAGTGGTCTATGGATAATAATCCTATTTGGCAAATTGGCATGTGCTTGTTTCTAGTTTCGAATGCGGAAATCATTCCGAATTTTTTTGACAAATCTGTCTTGGCTGTTTCTGTTGGGAGAGTGGTCCCACTTTGATCCAATCGGTCCACTGCACCAAGAAGTCTATTAAGCATGTAACCGTGTGGCAGGCCTAAAGAGGTTGTTATAGGGGAAAACATATGTTTGCCTCTATGATTGTAGATTCCGGCAGAACCGTTTATGTAAGTAACTTACTCATGGCTATAAATATATGCCAGAGCGTTATGAAGGAGAGATGATTTAGTTTTTAGATAAAGGATTATGTAATAGACCACACATTGTGTATACACATTCTACGTCCAATCTCCACTGTTCTTAGGCTTCGGGCAGCCCCTCTGTGGTCTCTCCATAGCCCTTTTTGCTCACTGTTTGGTTTATACCCACAACAGTTAGTGTTGTCCATGGAGAATGGCGTAGAAGCTGTGAGCCGAAGAAAAGGCGTTCAGATGCAATGGCACCAAAGGAGACTACAACGTCGGCCCCCAAGCGGAAGAGAAGCACAACCGCAGAGACTGCTGCGGCGAGAGCAAGGGAGCCAGTCTACGAAGGCCCCCGCCCCTATGGCAGCGACACGCCGGCATGGCGACATCCAAGGTTGCGACAGGTAACAAGGGTGGCTCTTTGGCAGCTATGCGAACGACGGAGTGGGAAGCATCACGGACGGAGGATCCGACCGTAGCACCCTTTGACAATGTCGAGGTCCGCATCGCCCAAGCAAGGGTCTCTGCTAGCCTTGACACCGTCGCCATCACCACATAGATGGTGGAGGGCGTCCTAGCCCCTACGTAGGAAGCGAATGAAGGTGCCCTAGAGGCCATCTGTGGGACGCTGCAATGGGAGTTAATGGACCTATAGAGGGCTATGCGCGAGATACAAGAGAGTCGGAGTTAGCTAGCTCTGGCCGTGGCAGTAGCGAAAGTGGCCATAGAAGGAACGGAGAATCGCAAGGCCAACGTGGGAGCCTGCAGCGCCCCTCGTCGGGTGGACTTTGAGTCCCCCTCTGTGCAAGCTTGCAGTGGAGCGCCTGGCCGAACGACTTAAAGATGCCCACGGTGGAGCCATATAAGAGTGACATGGACCCCTACGAGTTCTTGCGCGTTTACAAGACAGCCATCGAGGTAGCGGGAGGAGACAACTCGACGAAGACGAAGGGATTGCCGCTTGCTCTTCAAAGGTTTGCGCTTTCCTGGTTTTTTACTATCACCCCTGGCTCGATGTACACATGAGAGCAGATCTGGGATCTCATGTACAACAACTTCTAGCGCAACTACATGGAGCAAGTCGATGCCGATCAGCTCTTCGCGGTAAGAAAGGCGCTAGGAGAGAAGCTGTAGCAGTATTTCAAATGCTTTGCGAAGGTGCACTGTTAAGTAGAGGACATCAAGATATGACCATCATCAACGCTACCATTCGTGCCCTCTAGAAGGGGCCACTCGCAGAATACAACGCGCGGAAGCTCATAAGAACGGAGGCCAAGCTCTTCGTCAAGATGAAAGAGTACATAAGGATAGACGAGGATGCGACACGGTGCGAAGCAAAGGCCACGTCGTTTACCCCTAAAGCCAAGACCGTTCCTGCGACCCCGAAGGAGGGCTCCAGCCGCAAACAGTAAAGAGGGTCCCAGGTTAGATACGACCTCGACATCGAAGAAGGCGCTGATGAGAACCCGCCAACAAAGACCATGGTGCGAAGTGCACAACCGAGAAGACCACCTCACACGCGACTGCCCCACTATCGCGGCGCTCCGTGAGAGCATAGCCAGGGAGCACGGCCAAGATATGAGAGCGCCGGTGGTGGCACATGTACGACAACCCTCGGAGGTATCGCTCGTCCAGCCCTCACCGAGCGTATTACGAATCCAGGGCCCCGAGGCTTGCCCCCGTCAGGTGATCAAAGTCATCACGGGGGGTCATCTCTCGAATTCCCATCCGAGAGCCAGGGGAGGGCCTACGCACGTCGGATTCATCACGTTGCTACATACCCTGCACACGTGGTCTTGGAGTGGGCATGGGTGGATATCACCTTCAAGGCGGAGGAGGCTTTGGGAGTGAACTCTCCCCATCAAGACCCCCTGATGACGACTAGCATTATGGGGTGCGATGTGAGGCTAATCCTTGTGGACGGAGGCAGCTATACGGACCTCCTATTCATTGATTCCTTCAACCAGATAGGCATCCCTCAGAGCAGGCTAGAGCCGCCAGGTGTACCACTGTAAGGCTTCAATGAGCAACCGGTAAGTGCGTTGGGCCAGATAGCACTCGAGGTAGCCTTCAGGAAGAGAGAGCAAAGCAGGTGGGAAGTCGTCAACTTTGACATGGTAGACCTTCAATATCCTTACATTGTCATCTTAGGAAGAGCTACCCTCAACGTCTTTGGCGCGGTCCCGCACCACAACTACTTGTGTATGAAACTCACGCCCCCAGGGGGATCATCACAGTGTTTGGTAACCAGGACCAAGCACGACAGATTAAAGTCGGCCTGCGGAGCCCCACCGGAAGGTGCACGCCATCAGCGAAGGACCCACACCTCCCTCGACGACGCCCCTTCCCTCCGGATCGATCCCCTTCTCAACGATGCCTCCTCTCTCCGCCTAAGGGTGGATGCTGAAGTCGAGGCCCGATGATAAGGTAAAGAGGGTGTCACTCAATCTAGAGGTACCATCGAAGAAAGTGTCGGTGGGAGGAGGCCTTATCCTTGAGGCCAAGCGAAGCCTATTGGAGATGCTTCGTAAGAACACAGATGTCTTCGCATGATCACCTGATGACATCACCGGAGTAAAGCACTCCACCATTGAACACAAGCTAGTGGTGCACCTTGACGCAAAGCCAGTCAAACAGCGAATAAGGCGGATGTCCCTTGATAGGCAAAAGGCTGCCAAGGCAAAGGTTGCAAGACTGATCGCCCCTGGCATCATCAAGGAGGTGGTCCATCCAGAGTGGCTCGCTAACCCAGTGATTGTGAAGAAGATGAACGACACCTAGCGCATGTTTGTCGACTTCACCAACCTCACTAAGGCATGTCCCAAGAATAACTACCCTTTACCGTGTATCAATCAATTGGTGGACGCTACAGTAGGGTGCGAGTTGATGAGCTTCCTTAACGCGTACTTCAGATATCACCAGATACATATGGCCAAGGATGATGAAGCTAAAACAAGCTTCATAGTCCTTAGTGGGACATATTGTTTCTTGAGGATGCTCTTTGGGCTAAAGAATGTTGTAGCCACCTTCACCAAGCTCGTCGCCCTTATCCCCGTGTCTCAGCTGGGCCGGACCATCAAAGCCTATGTTGATGATGTTGTCAAAAGTACTTGAAGGAGTATCTCGCCAAGCTGCCCAGGCTCATGTGTCCAGCACTAGAGGCTCCACTCCTACTGTACCTAGCAACAATACGACATACAGTCAGCACGTTACTTGTGCTGGAGGAAGGCTCCGCCCAACAACCGGTGTATTATGTCTCTGAAGCCCTACAGGGAACCAAGATGCGATACACCGAGCTGGAGAAGTTGGCTTATGTTCTGCTCATGGCTTCGTGCAAGGTGTGACACTATTTCCTGGTGCATAATATCACCGTGTCCTCATCCTTCCCCTTGGGGGAAATATTGCAGAACAAGGAGTTCACGGGTCGCATTGGCAAGTGGGCAACCGAGCTAGCCCCCTTCTCCATCACCTACATCACACATACCACGATAAAGTCACAGATACTGACAGACTTCGTTACCGAATGAACCCCTGTGGGCCAGCAAGGTTGCCAGCCGCCTCTAGAGCCAGTGTGGGCCCTATATATGAATGGGGCATATGGCACAGTAGGCACGGGGGAGAGGGTTATTGTAACAATACCCGAGGGCTGAAGCCTAGCATGCGCAACACATCTTGACTTCCCAGTGACCAACAACACGACGGAGTTTGAGGCACCGTTGTTCGACCTTTGCAAGGTGAAGGCGTTCGAAGCCTGGAGGGTCCTCGTGCACACTAATTCCCACATGCTTGCGGGGCACATCGATAAATCCTATCAGGTCAAGGACCATGATCTCACCAAATACCTTGCCGCAGTCAGGGTGAGGGAGTGACACTTTTTAGGGATCACAATCAAGTCGATACCATGGGCTGACAACACAGAGGCGGACACCATGGCAAAATCTGCTAGCCAGGGGCATGAGCCATTATATGACGTCTTCTTCAAAGTCCTAGCTTCCACAGCGGTGCCGCAGGAGTAGCTGGAGCCCTTCTGCATACTACACATCAGCCAGGAGGATGATTGGAGGTTGCCGATCATTGCCTTCCTCCAGGAGAGCGAGGAGCCAGATGACCCACGCGAACTTTGAAGGTTAACACATCGAGCGAGAACTTTTGAACTGGTCGAGAGCGCGGTCTACAAGCGTGGTGTATGTGCTCTGCTGCTACGATGCCTCTCACGCTGAGAGGGCCAGGAACTCCTCATGGAAATTCATGGTGGCCTATATGACTCGCACACAGCCCCACGAGCCCTCATCAGGAAGGCCTTCCGACAAGGCTTCTACTAGCCTATGACAGCGGCTCGCACACAGCCCCACGAGCCCTCATCAGGAAGGCCTTCCGACAAGGCTTCTACTAGCCCATGACAACGACTCGCACACAGCCCCATGAGCCCTCATCAGGAAGGCCTTCCGACAAGGCTTCTACTAGCCCACGATAGCTTCGGATGCCAAAGAACTGGTTAAGCATTGCCAAGGATGCCAATAGATGGGGAGATTCACCCATGCATCGTCCAACTCCCTCCATCCAATCCCACCAGTGTGGCTGCTAGCGCGCTGGGGGATTGACATCATTGGTCTGTTACCACGTGCCCTTGGAGATCTCTGGTTTGTTACCATCGTATATGACTATTTATTTAAGTGGGTCGAAGCGGTACATCTCACCAAGATCACCTCCATGGCGGCACAAAAATTCCTCTTTCGAAACATCATATGCCAGTTTGGAGTCCCTAGAGAGGTCATGGTCGACAACAAGCTGCAGTTCGATGTAGCAGCTTTTCAGGCATTCTACAAACGCATAGGCATCAAAGTGTGCTATCCCTCGAACGCGCAAACGGCACCATCCTTGATGGCATCAAAAATCTATGTCCATGCGCACTACAACCACGCACCCCTTCAGCTTTACACCATTCAAGCTGCTCTTCGGGGATGAGGCCATGACGCCCGAAGAACTCAAGGCGAAGTCCCATCGAGTTGTGGCCCCCGCTCCAGCAGACGAACGTAGCGTCTCGCTTGACCTCGTTGATGGCAACAGGGTACAAGCAACACATAACATCGCCAAGTACCTCCGACAAGAAGGTCAAGCCACGACACCTCGTGGTGGGGATCTCGTCCTCAAGAAAGCCCTCTACACCATCACAGTAGGGAAAATGGAGTCCAAGTGGGAGGGACCCTACGTAATCACAACTTCTTTTAGGGTAGGCTTGTACCACCTCTCTACACTGGATGGCACGGACTTCAAGCACACGCGGAATGATGACCACCTTCATCACTACTACGTGTAGTCCCTACGAAGCTCACAAGCCCATGAGCGGCACTTGTAGAAGATTGTGTAAAAGCGTACCCACACAAATAGGGTCGAATAAAGCACTCTTCGACCCCAACACAGTGATGAGTATAAATAACCGTCGGGACCCTTGTTCGTCCAGGACCACTCTACGGAGTCTAAAATCGAGCGCAGAGCCCCCAGGCTCATCACTCCACGGAGTATAGATAAGCGCTGGTAGGGGTGTAAACGGGTCGGGTTAATCCCGACCGATCCGGCACCGAATCCGATTGGTACCGAATCCGGAGAAAAATATGGGTTAGGATATGGTAACAAGAAATATCCGTCCGAATCCGATCGTCTTCAAGTTTGATTTCGTGTTAGTGCTACTATTTGACGTTTCATTTTCTTTTGAAATGGTAAAATAAAATCTTCCACATCAGCTATTAAGTAGTAACATCAAGTTCTTGACAGTACGTCCTCTACTCCATTTGTTATACTGCATGCATTCCTTACAAACAAGTAGGGGTGCAAACGGCTCGGGTTAATCCCGACCGATCCGGCACCGAATCCGATTGGTACCGAATCCGATTAGTACCGAATCCGGAGAAAAAATATGGGTTAGGATATGGTAACAACAATATCCGTCCGAATCCGATCTGTTTTCACCCCTAAGCGCTGGGATCCTCACGTGTCCCGGCCCACTCTACGGAGTTGAAATACGAGCATAGAGCCACCAGGCTCCGTGCCACTCTACGGAGTATAAATAAACTTTAGGACTCTCGCATGTCCTGGCCCACTCTATGAAGTATAAATGGCACTCTGTGCCACTACGGAGTATAAATAAGAGCAGAGACTCACGCGTCCCAGTCCACTCTATGGAGTATAAATGCGAGCGCAGAGCCCGAGGGCTCCACGCCACTCTACGGAGTATAAATAAGCGTCGGGACCCTTATGCGTCCCGGCCCACTCTACGGAGTATAAATAAGCACTAGGATCCTTGTGCATCCCGACCTACTCTACAGAGTATAAATATGAGCGTGGAGCCCTCGGGCTCCGCGTCACCATACGGAGTATACATAAGTGCTAGGACCCTCACGTGTCCTGGCCTACTCTATGAAGTATAAATAAGTGTTGGGACCCTCGCACGTCCTAGCCCACTCTATAGAGTATAAATGCAAGCGCAGAGTCCCCAGGCTCCGCGCCACTCCGTGGAGTATAAATGCGAGCATGAAGCCCATGGGCTCCACGTCACTCTTCAAAGTATAAGTAGTGCCCTCTGAGTATACGCGCGCACGTGGGTGCGTTTAGTGATCAAAGAGCGTGCCCGTGCTCCTGGAGATTTCGGGTCTCCGTCTAGTCTCAAGCCTGTGCATTGGACACACCCACGTAGTGTAGTGTTGAGTGCATGTATGCGTGAGTACATTCTTATTATACTCATGATCTCAAAAAAAAACCACATAATTTTGACATGATTCAGATATTAACAGGTAGGCAGACATCACGACCATACAATGCATACAGAGCTCGACCACCGGGTGGCAGGTGCCTGCCACCAGCCCACTATGCGGCCATTGACCTGGAACCAGTGGATGTAGCAAATGAGTATAAAAAAATACAAATTTTTTTATAAAGCTTCCGAGACAGCGTACTTCATCGTATGTTTTGCTGGTATTTTTTTCCGTTCCAAATTTTACTCGGGAATTTTTGGTCCTGCCCTGCTGAGTGGCCCACATGTCATCGCCTCGGTTAGGCTCCCTGCCAACCTGCCGAACCCACCCAAGTCAAACAGCGACCAAATTAGCCCCGTAATCACACGTGTAGAGCATGCCGAAGCGGGTCACCCGACCACCACTCACGAACCGACGAAATGGGCCTGGACCTAACAAAAAAACGCTTATATATAATCACAATTCATAAATCTCCAATTCAAACACACGGCAAATAAAAAGGAAATATATTTATTATTAATTAACTAAAGGAAAACAAAATCAAAACTGCACGGAGCAGAGGAGGGAGCAGCGCGCGTGCGTGTGGAGGGTATAAAATTGGCGGGTTCGTGCCGCGTCTCGCCCTCTTCCTCGATTTGGACGGCGAGGCGTTTACTTCTTCTTCTCCTCGATCTCGAGGAGCGCCTCGGGCTTCCATGTTTTGACCTCGACTAGGTCGCCTTGGCCGCGCTCTTCCAGATCTGAGGCAAGCTTCCCTCCCCCCTCTCCTCTCCTCCCCTCCCACCCATTCCCTTACCCGCGTCTCGTCGCGGCCGATCTCTGTGGAGCTGGAGCTCGGAGCCGCCGCGTTCTGGAGATCTGGATCTCCCTCTCCCTTAACTTGGGTTTCGGAATTAGATTACTTCGGTTGGGTTCCTTTTGGTACGGCATGTTCTTATCTAGTGATTGGTGGTTTACCAGTAGGCGATTAATTAGGCGATGCAAGCCATGATGCGATTTGGATGTTTGATGATGACTCATCTCTATATTCTCTTTGGGCGGGAAGTCGTAAAATCTGTAGATTTGGATTCCTGGTTATCTTTCTTTCGTTGATTCTGTGATACAAGGGTTCGTTGTTTGGTTCAAACTAGCATATTTACTCGCGCAAGTGTACAACTAATTGTTTTTTATATAACTTTAAATTACAATTATATACGTATATAATTAATTTGCACTTGTTATAATATAGCTCCATCAAAATAAACGGTAGAGATGTTTCTTCTTTTTTTCTCGGTCAATGTGAGAATTTCTAGAATTTTTTAGAATTATTATACGTTTTTTTTGCTCTCAAAATAAAAAAAGGTGCTTTAAATTTTACCAGTTATTTTTATTTATATAGATTTGCTTGTCATTAATGATATGTATTCATATTGCCCATAAGATTAGATCAAGGAAGAAACGAAATAATGGCAATTTCAGGAACCAAATTGATTTGAGTTTCTTGGGTCCAATTCCTTCCAGGTCGAGTTCTTGGCTGATCGATCACAGGGAGTTGCAGACGCAGTGCTCCCCAAGATGCTATGGGCCCGATGGATCTCGGCGTCCCTGCTCGTCCTGCTTCTGAGCATGCACTTCGGTGTCGACGCCTTCTACCTCCCCGGCACCTTCATGCACACCTACTCCCCCGGTGAGGCGATCTCGGCCAAGGTCAACTCTCTCACCTCCATCGAGACCGAGCTGCCCTTCGGCTACTACAGCCTGCCCTACTGCAAGCCCCCGGAGGGCGTCAAGAAGAGCGCTGAGAACCTCGGCGAGGTCCTCATGGGTGACCAGATCGACAACTCGCCATACCGCTTCCGCGTCAACATCAATGAGTCAGTGTACCTCTGTACCACTGACCCGCTCACCAAAGAGCAGGCCGAGCTGTTCAAGAAGCGGGCGCGAGATCTGTACCAGGTCAACATGGTCCTTGACAATCTGCCAGTCATGAGGTTCACCGAGCAGAATGGGGTGACGATCCAGTGGACTGGGTTCCCAGTCGGGTACAACCCGATGGGGAGCAGTGAGGATTATGTCATTAACCATCTCAAGTTCAAGGTTCTGGTCCATCAGTACCAGGCCCAGGGTGATGTTGTGGTCACAAGCGAGGATGGCGTTGCAATGGTTGAGTCTGATCGCAAGAGCGGATACCAGATTGTTGGTTTTGAGGTCGTGCCTTGCAGTGTGAGGCGTGATCCTGCATCGATGTCCAAGCTCAAGATGTACGACAAGGTTGACTCCGTGAACTGCCCGTTGGAGCTTGAGAAATCTCAGGTGATCCGTGAGAATGAGCGGATTACATTTACCTATGAGGTTGAGTATGTCAAGAGCAACATCAAGTGGCCATCAAGGTGGGACGCATACCTGAAGATGGATGGTGCCAAGGTGCACTGGTTCTCGATCATGAACTCGATGATGGTCGTCTTCTTCTTGGCTGGTATTGTGTTTGTCATATTCTTGAGGACTGTCCGTAGGGATCTGACAAGGTATGAGGAGATGGACAAGGAAGCACAAGCTCAGATGAACGAGGAGCTCTCGGGATGGAAACTTGTTGTTGGCGATGTCTTCAGAGAGCCCTGCTGCTCAAAGCTGTTATGTGTTATGGTCGCTGATGGTATCCAGATCACCGGTATGGCAGTTGTTACAATTGTGTTTGCTGCTCTGGGTTTCCTCTCACCTGCTTCCAGGGGAATGCTCTTGACTGGAATGATCATTCTATACCTCTTCCTTGGAATTGTTGCTGGATATGTCGGTGTCCGTGTTTGGAGGACTATCAAAGGAACCTCAGAAGGGTGGAAATCTGTAGCCTGGCTAACCTCCTGCTTCTTCCCTGGCATTGTTTTTGTCATCCTGACTGTGCTGAACTCCCTCCTGTGGAGCAAGAAGAGCACTGGAGCTTTACCCATCTCACTGTTCTTCACCCTCCTGGCCCTGTGGTTCTGCATATCCGTGCCACTCACACTTATTGGAGGCTTGCTAGGTACGCGTGCTGCAAGCATTGAATACCCTGTCCGTACCAACCAAATTCCACGAGAGATCCCTGAGCGCAAGTTCCCTTCATGGCTGCTTGTGCTCGGTGCGGGAACATTGCCTTTTGGCACCCTCTTCATTGAGCTATTCTTCATCCTTTCTAGCATTTGGTTGGGGAGGTTCTACTACGTCTTCGGCTTCCTGTTCATTGTCCTTTTCCTGCTGGTCATTGTCTGCGGTGAGGTGTCTCTGGTCCTAACCTACATGCATCTTTGTGTGGAGGACTGGAAATGGTGGTGGAAAGCCTTCTTTGCTTCTGGCTCCGTTGCTTTCTATGTCTTCCTGTACTCAATCAACTACCTGGTGTTCGACCTTAGGAGCCTGAGCGGACCAGTCCCCGCAACACTCTATCTTGGCTATTCCCTCATCATGGCTCTTGCCATCATGCTGTCTACCGGCGCGATTGGCTTCTTGCTCTCATTCTACTTCGTTCATTACCTCTTCTCATCTGTTAAGATTGACTAGAGGTGCCCATTCCCTCTTGCTGCAGTAGTCACCCGATCCTGGTGATAGTTATCCCTTAGAAAAACTACACAATAATATCAAATTGAAAAATTGGAAACATGGCAACGCCCATGGCTTTTGGCTCTGATTAATTCCATCATCTAGCATAGCACAGTTACTTCAGTTTATGCTTATTTCTCAGACATGTTTGTAATGCTTCGGCTATATTTTCTCGCCTTTTGTAATACTATTCTGTTTTGCTTGCTCTGGGCATTTGTGAGCAGCCTTTGTTGTTGGAGCACTTGACAGCTATTCAATATGAAACGAGCTATTCGATTACAATTTCTTATGATCTTTTATGATGCTATTCTGTTGAGTGGTTGCCTTATGATCTTTTATGATGTTATACCGTTGAGTGGTTGCCGCAATTGTTCTGATGTTTGTAATGAGTTAATAATACTTAATATTACTGATATGCACACGTCAATGAAATTTGTAATGAGGCGCTCCTGTTGAATTCTAGTTGGTTGCTACACTGCTTACACATATTCTGATGGTTGTAACGAGTTAATGCTGTCGAGCAATTGACTTGATAAACATATTCGTGATACTAAAACTGTGATCAAGTTATACTGTAGTTGTTACTCGTACTCTCAAGGTTCTAATCAGGTTGTTGTGTTAACGTTTGCCACACATGTTCTGACGTCCGTGACATGGTTGTACTGTCAAAGTGTCCAGTATTGTCTGTTCTTGTAGGCTACAACTTATGGTTTTTAACTGTGGCTTATTAGTCTAATGAATAATGATTACTGAAAGAAGTCGAAGCTAAAAGACTAGTGAAAAGCCAAAAAAATGGGGGATGCTCCGCTGATTCTGTTTCTTGCAATTATGTTACACTTTTTTGGTTGGTATTGATGTGGTGGCCTATGTAAATGGAATGCACATTACATTGTGACAATCGCCAGCCAGCGGCCGGAGGGCAACGTTCCGTAGCCTCAGTTGCCTGCGGCTGGCACGTTCCAGCCTCCCAGGCTTACCCCAGTTTCGGTCTCGAGGGAGGATGTAGCGCGGTGGAAGGGCAGATGCGATGCGCGCGGCGGCGGAGGCGGTTCGCCTTGCCGCGGCGCGGAGGACGCCGCTGCCGTGATCGGGCGGCACGAACGAGCGACCGACTATGCGCCACTTCGCGTGGCGCTTTTGCAGGAGCCTAGGCCGGCCGCGTTTTCTAGTACTCGCTTCACTCTTCAGCCCTTGGTGCGACCTGAGCCCGTGGTTTTGAAGCAACTCCCGAGACTGGTCAACCTCCAACGGCAGAGCCTAGAGAAGCGGCCCGCATCGCTCATGCTCCAGAAAATCGATCCAGCTATTGGGCCGGCTGTTCCAGGTCTTTTGAAGGGGCCGCTGCACAGCGTCTATTTTGCAATTTCGGGGAGATCTTTTGCTGATGGCTCTCGAGTTTTTTTAGTTCGGTGTGGAAGTGGCTGAGGGGTCATGGACAAATCGTTTCCTGCGTAAAAACATCTACACGACCAAGTTTGCTTGTTAATCACTCTCACCCCTTTTTTAATTCCAATATTTGTTTCATTTCAATTTTAGTTTAGCGGCTGCAAAAAAAAAATTTCAGTAGACATGGTCCATTATATCAATAAATAAATAGGTATGGTCCACCAAACACCATACATACGACAGACCGATTTTCATTTGCTCATAGGCTCGTAGCTAACACGTATGGCATATGCATTCATGCTTAGGTGCAATTATAGTGCAATCAAACTAAAAAGAAAATAATTGTAAATACTCCCCTAAAAATAAGTAGGAATTTAATTTACCCCTCTACAAGTAGTTTGTGGCACATGCCCCCCTACAAGTGCATGGTTGTTTGAATTACTCCCCTGATAGTCCATTCCCGTTGACTCGGTTGTTTTTGGTTGACGTGGACTCTGTGGCATGCCTTCTTAGCTATGGATAGGGATGGTAATTCCCCCGTGAGGGTGGGGCTCTGCGGGGAATATCCCCATGGGGCAGGGGCAGGGATGATCTCCCCCCACAGGGGGAACGGGGCGGCGCCTCACTATGCTAGCGGGGTGGGGACAGAGATCATCCTCCCCACAGAGCCCTATGGGTGTAAGATCGAGGAGACCGACTAGAGGAGCCCCATGGATAATTGCATTTGTCATTATCACCGAGACCTCATAATTGTATTTGTCATTATCACTAAAACCAACTTAATGGAGCTTGATCTTTTAATAGGGACCTGGCAAAAATAAAAATAAATATTTTAATAACAGATTATAATTTTTAATATGAGAGATTGTATTCCTTTCTTATATATTTAAACTAAAACTTGAATTTATATGTTAGAACATATATTTTTAAGCTATTTTTTTGAAAAAATATGCTTAAGTAATTATAAATTAATAAATAAAGTCTCACTATTATTTTTTTAAAAATAAATTTAGTTTTTTTAATCCCCGTAGGGCCCCATGGGGGTCAGGTCCCCGCGGGGACCGGGAATGGGGGGTATCTCCCCCAGGAAGCTTAGCGGGGCGGGGCAAGGCCGCGGAGGCTTCCCCCGTGATCCCCCACTCCGTTGCCATCCCTAGCTATGGACTAGGTGTAGGATGCTTAATTGGACCCGTGTCACATCCCTCCAATTGGTTTGGCCCTGGTCAACTGTCTTCCCTTGTCTCGGTTATACTCATCTCGAGGAGGGAAATGAAACATGAATGCTTAATCTACCTACCCACCCCTATCCAAACTACATAACTTTACCCCACAGACCATGCTGGAAACTACAAACCAACTTGACGAGGATTGAATCAACTCCTATATATGGCTTTAATATATAATTAAGGTCGAGAGATCCCATAGTCGTAAACCTCCAGAAGTTACTCCTCGAGTACCTTGGTTGAAGAAACATTGTGAATGTTGCCTGACCGAATGACTGCTTGGAAAGTCTATGAACTGGGCCCTGGACCCGATTCCAGAATATTCCTTCCATGCGATGGATGGAACACGTACCTTATCCACTCCAAACAGCATGATGCTTCGACCTTGAGTCTCTAACAACAACTACCATGCAGTTGTTGCCCACGTTCATCTCTCTCTGAGAACAACCGACGATCAGACGTTCTCTCTGTTAACTTTTGTTCCAAGAGAAAACACACACATCGCAAATAAATTGAGAGAACACGGAAGAATTTCTAAATTTCTCTATTCTCTTACTTGCTCTCCTTTCTCTTCTTCTTTTTTCTCTTACAAAACTGGTTACAAGCCTTCTCAATATATATGCTAATACTCTCCTACTGACATACGTATTCGGACTTCAAGTTAGACACAACTTCAACTTGATTTACATACAGAGACGAACTCTACTACGTCTTGAACTCTAAGTCAAGATTATTTCTAACACTCTCTCTGACAATAACTGCCTCCCTGACCAGACGCGGTGGTTCCACAAGGCATCTTCCCGGCAGACAAACATGTGTCTCTTCATTAGCATTTAAGGTTGGACGAGAGAAAGCCGGAGGACAATAAATCCACTCACAATCAATCAGTCCTAATCGTAGATGAATTGACATCTCATTTCATTCGATGCAATTAGGGCTAGTATCATATCTTCCAGCCTAACCAAGAATTAACAACTCGATCTATTTGAAGCATAAAACCCCACGAACTAGCTTGCATAATTACAGGATTACCCCTCGGAGGATTATACTTGCTCATACTTCCAAGGTGTAGTATATATAAATTCAACCAATCTAATCCGTTGGATTGATAAAATGAACGGCGTATATTTATTTTAGTGTACCGTAAAAGAGCTCGGTATATAACGGTGTACATTTTTCACTGGAGGTGTAAGGCGCTGGCTTGGTTTAGCGTTGACGGAACCTGTCATTAGATTAGTTTCTCTGTTCTTCAGCTGATGCCTAATACTTGAACCATGGTATCACGTACCTGCGGTCCAGCAACTGACGTCGTGACTCCGGATTGTGATTGTCAAAGCTGCCCCCACCAGCAACCCCCTGACGTATGCATGTATAGTTGTAGTACCAATCAATACAGGTAATAGGGAAAGCTTTCTTTATATAAAGCAGGCATGGATGCACTAGCTTAATCTCTTGGACAATAATTTGACAGAGAAAAGAGAAGCAAACACAAGGTAGCCATGGGAGGAGGAGGAGGAGGAGGAGGAGGCGAAGGCGATCGCCAAACGCAGCCGCTTCTCGAGAAGCTCTCGGAGTCCTCTTACAATTCATCTGAGGAGCATATAGCCAAAAGAACCGGTAAGTCCTATTAGCTAGCTAATCCGTCACAAGGTGATCTTTTTTTTTTACTTGCGTATATAATCCATATAACCTGCCAGTTCTGAAGCATCCGGTTGATGAGCTTCCTGTGTTCTTTGCACTAGCTAGCCAGCCAGCTAGTATATGTTTTATTTTCCATGTGATGCATGGCAATTAATTTTAGTGTTCAGTTCGGCTTATTTTTAGTGGTTTATGGCTGAAAACACCAGTGGTGAAAAAATCATGTGAATGACGAGGCTTATTTAACATAATTAAATTTAAAAATTGAAAATATAAAAATTTGTTAGCCCATCACAGACAACGCAAACGAATACGGAAAAAAAAGAACCGGCCAAAAAGCTAAAAAAAGCCAAAAATTCAGAAAAAGACGAAATTATGAATAATATAAAAATAAACCAGAAATCAGAAGCTCAAGCCATATTGAGCGGTGCCGATCCGGTCATCCAAACCAGATGCCGTGTACCTTAAGAATGGCTTGCTAGAAAACACTTCATAACCATGTCATGATGCCGTAGGCACACTGCTCAAAGCCTGAGGCGTACGAAGCAATCTGTGGGCCCTATTTATTATTGGTCC
This sequence comes from Bonia amplexicaulis, assembly GCA_036346245.1. Classification (NCBI taxonomy): domain Eukaryota; kingdom Viridiplantae; phylum Streptophyta; class Magnoliopsida; order Poales; family Poaceae; genus Bonia; species Bonia amplexicaulis. The sequence continues at coordinate 25,770,687 of CM070739.1, forward strand.
AATTTGTCTACTTATCATGCTACGCCAGCAATATCACTCTATAAAGGTATCAGGAGTGTATAAGGTCGTAATGAGTTTTAAGGTGGGTCACATCTAATTGTTAAGGTTGACTCATTATGTTTGAGGTCACCCCTCGGCTGTAACAAGGGTCCCACTCGAGACTAAAAAATTGTATTTTAATGCTTGTGGTTATTGGTAGTTGGCTGGTAGGGAGAGAGAGAACAACAGGATTAAAAGAAAATTGTATTTTAATACTTGTGGCTAGGTCTTTAGCTTAAGGACCGGCCTTAAGCCTTTTTTGCTTATGGCCTGCTTAAGATCAACCTTGTAATGTATAAGGTCGACCTTAAGGTGACTTATGACTCTCTATTTTCATACACTACGGATGCCCTAAAATTAGATCAAGGTATTATTTAGATTGAATTATAAAGTTTGAATAGTCAGATGTCTATTCTCATAATTTAAAATGCTAAACAGGCTTTTGAGCAAAGCTCGAACCTCTTCCTTACTTCATTTATTTATTTACCACAATGAATTTGAGCACTGACATTAAACGTACGTGCGAGAAACGCTCTCAGCTAGCTGACACCTTGTTGATTTGTGCGTCTAACGTGCATGTGAGTTCCACAGGAACGGTATGGACAGCGATGGCACACATCATAACGGCGGTGATCGGCTCCGGCGTGCTGTCGCTGGCATGGAGCGTGGCGCAGCTCGGCTGGGTCGGGGGGCCGGTGGCCATGGTGTTCTTCGCCGGGGTGACCATGATTCAATCCTCCCTGCTCGCCGACTGCTACATTTCTCACGACCCGGAGCACGGCGTCGTGAGGAACAGGTCGTACGTGGATGCTGTGAGGCTTTACCTAGGTGATGATATATATAGGCATATAGCTCTCAAATTTTCACTCTCTCCCCTTTTATGTCTCCCGATTTTGACTAATGTTTTCGCATTATAGTGAAAATATTGCTATCATAGTCTAGATGATAGCAAACCGGCAGCCAACCAAAAATTGAACATCAGTGTGTTGTGTCAATGTGTCTAGCAGAGAGAGAGAGATACAATTCGTCAGAAATTGCTATCTTTACTATTATAAAAATATGAGTTGGTGGTGGATCCATTCTACTTTCTCTCTTTTCAGCCATCCGATTTGATCTGGACTATTCGTCTCTCTCCTCCTCCCTCTCTCAGGATACAACCGCCCACTCCCTCCATTTTCCCCATCTCCTCGCACATTCTAACAACTCTTCTCTTTGTCACTTGCTCTCTAATATTTGATGTGTGAAGTTGGTCAGTCAGTAAGTTCTGTCTTATTATTTTTATGACTTCATTGCAAAACACGAGTCTCTAACTAGTTATTTATAAATATTGGTCATTTGGGAAGTCGCTATACTAGAACTTATAAATAGGTAACACAAACAGCGGTTGAAACCGATTGGTGATGTGTAGCATTTCGGTGTCCGTACTTTTTTTGGTAGTAAATTAAAATAAAATGTGCATTTTTACATGATTACATTAGCGCAGCTCTGTTGATGCCACGCTTGCAGGTGACAAGAGCCGGTTGTTCTGTGGTTTTTTCCTCTACTTCTGCCAGTTTGGGTGCGGGGTGGTGTACACTCTCACCTCAGCCACTAGTATGAGGTAATTAAGTACATAGTAATTCACATATGATGATCTCTCTCACATCTCTCTCAGTCTTGCGTGGCAACCAGCCAGCCACGAGTTTATTAATTGTAATGCAGTTGTAACATGTACTGCAAAAATGATGTCAAACAAGGTTGGAAGAGAAAACTATCTTTTGCTTGTGAAGGCTTTGGAGTTTGGATAGTGATGGCTTTGTCCTTTAATTATTAATCATTGGGAGGTAGACCAAGGTAGATTAGACCAAAGCAACGTATGTGAATTCCATTTTCTTGTATAGATGGACCTAGCGTGTGCATAAAATTGCTCCTAGACTTCCACAATGTCGCGCACTTGCACAGTTGCACTCATAGCTGCTATTTTGGTAGATAAGACGTAAGCCCCGTTCTAAATAACTTTGACTTTTGATTTTTGATTTTTAAAATTAAAAATTATTTGGAACACGTTGGATTTTTAATGGGATATTTTCTTCTCTCTTTTTTTGTAGCATCTGTAGAGATATAATGGTGCTTTTCTTTTTTCTTTTGTTTCTTCATTTTCTTTTAATTAAATATTTCAGAAAAAAGTTAACAACTGCTATAGTATCATGCTAACTAAAAGACAAAAGACAAAAAAATATGTTCTTTTCAGCTCCGGCTGATAGCTTTTGGCATCGGCACCAATACTTATACGAACAAATCGAATGCTAATAAACTGCTTTAAAAAGATATCGAAAAAATTAAATTATTTATTTGTTCGAGAGAAAACCATAAACCACGGTACTTTGGATCAAGGGCATAGTCTTTTCTTGCCAAATGTCTTACCACGGCCGAAAGACTCACCGAAAAGCAGTACCAAGCGTGGCTTGAAAATCCGGATATTGATTGTCAAATTAACCTTCGATCACTGATAACGAACAACAATGAGATTTGACAAGTTTTGGCAGATTTCAGCCCAATTATCTCGCCATAACCGGCGAGAAGTAAATAAAAAAAAATGAGAAAGCACTGATGCAAGGTTGACGAACCCTCATGCATGTCAAGATGACCAAATCGAATTGTTCTTCGGAAGTTCGAGCGCACTTTTAATTTCTCATTTTGCAGGGCGATTCAGAAATCGAACTGCTACCACAGGGAAGGCCACGACGCGCCGTGCTCCGCCGGGGGTGACGGCTATTACATGCTCCTGTTCGGCCTCGCGCAGGTCGCCCTGTCGCAGATACCGGACTTCCACAACATGGCGTGGCTCTCCGTCTTCGCGGCCGTCATGTCCTTCTTCTACTCCATCGTCGGCTTCGGCCTCGGCGTCGCCAATGTGATCGGTAATACCATAATGATGCACTCGCCGGGATTTGCAGAGACGAAGCACAAGGCCTTCGTATTTACTGAGAAATGAACAATGTGTACGCATGCGCGCATGTGGTGATTCCTCTCTGTAGCCAATGGAGTGATCAAGGGGGGAATCGGAGGCATTCCGCTGGTTTCCCCGACGCAGAAGGTGTGGCGGATCTCGCAGGCCCTCGGGGACATCGCGTTCGCCTACCCCTACTCCTTAGTTCTGCTGGAAATAGAGGTATATATGTGCGTAGCAAACTAGCAATGCAATGGCATACTGGCATGTGTGCACCTCAATTTTCGTGGTACTTCCGTTTTAGTTCATTGATCAGCTGAGACAAGAACATGCGTGGCTTATGTATGTGATTGATTATGATCAAGGACACGCTGAGGTCGCCACCGTCGGAGAGCGAGACGATGAAGACGGCGTCGAGGATGAGCGTCGTGGTCACCACCTTCTTCTACCTCTGCTGCGGGTGCTTCGGCTACGCGGCGTTCGGCGACGGCACCCCGGGGAACCTCCTCACCGGGTTCGGCTTCTACGAGCCCTACTGGCTCATCGACCTCGCCAACCTCTGCATCGCCCTCCACCTCCTCGGCGGCTACCAGGCAAGTACTACACTGCCGCGCATGCAACGCGCGCGCGTCTACCGCCGCCGCCGCGCGCGACGCTGCCGTCAGAAACGCAACTACGTGCGTGCGTGCACGATCACGTAACGACGCTTATACATGTGTGCGCGCAGGTGTACACGCAGCCGGTGTTCGCGCTCGTGGAGCGGCGGTTCGGCGCCGAGCCGTGCGTCGTGGAGGTGCCGCTGCTCGGCCAGCGCCGCGTGAACCTGTTCCGGCTGTGCTTCCGCACGGCGTACGTGGCGGCGACGACGGCGCTGGCCATGTCGTTCCCCTACTTCAACCAGGTGATGGGGCTGCTCGGCGCCTTCACCTTCTGGCCGCTGGCCATCCACTTCCCCGTCGAGATGTACCTCGTGCAGAAGAAGGTGGCGCCGTGGACGAGGCGGTGGCTGGCCATCAAGGCGTTCAGCGCCGTCTGCCTGCTCATCAGCGTCTTCGCTTCCGTTGGCTCGGCCGTCGGAGTGTTCGGCTCGGAGACAAGCTGAATGAACCCTGCAAATTTGTGGTTGCAAATACATATGTGCAGTTGTCAGTTATTTTTCAGGTGGGAACTGCGGCAAGATGGTCTGTTACGTCTGTGTATAGCTAGGAATGTGTGTTTGTTTAGTGCTTGTGTTTTGGGGGCATCGAGTTCTACTTTGTATCAGAACTTCTTATGTATAAATCGGTACATACCTGTGCAGTTCTGCTGTTACCGCCTTTCAGTTACTGAAGTGCAGTAGCATCTTCAGCTAAAGAGGAGTTCATCAAGAAGGCGCTGTACATGCATAACCATATAGTTGACCAACTTGGCAGGCACTCAGAAGGGAACAACCAGAGAGATATTGAAGCACCAGTTTGACATTAGCACCAATAATTCAAGAGTTGTATTTTTCAATAGTCCTTTTAATGGGACAGTACAACAGGTTGAGTTACATGGATTACTCACATGTATGCTTGGCGATGTGACGGAGTTAGGTAGACATCATAAACACTCGTCGCGCCTTAAGAGGGAGGCGGCCGGGAGAGCAGGCGCCGAGGAGAGGAGAAGGCGGGTGAGGAGGAGATACCTGGGATAGAGAAGGCGGACAGAGGAGGCGGCGGTGAAAGAAAGGTCGGGAGAGAGACGCAAGAGGCAGAGAGAGGAAGGTTAGGAGAGACGCAAGAGATGGGAGAGAGGCGATAGAGACACGATATATTTTATGAGGGGAGGCTTATAAGAGACATGAGAGATGCTATACATATGTATGCATGTGTAAGCTTTGTGTCGCCTAACGCCAAGCACTCGTCGTGGTCGCCGACTCTGCCGTGACTATCATGCTCACATGGCATAAGCACAAACCACTAAAGAATAATAAAATCGGTCGTGAGTATATCCGACGAATTACACCATGGTATTTTACAATGACATTTTTACAAAAAAAAATTCGGCCATGAGGAAAAAGTTCGAGAGAGAGCTTCGGTAAGTAGACAGGGTTTGAAGCCATTCAGCATAAATTACGAAAAAATGATGCTTCTTGCGTAAATTTTAGAGAGAGTTCAAGTGAAGTTTTCTTAATCTAGAGGAATCCATTCGATTTCTAACTCAATTTCACCTGATTCTACGTTCTGCAGCTTTAGGTGTACTTCCTGTTTTACCTTGCCCGCAACAACATTGACAGTGCTATCTTTCAATAGGGCATTGTCTCTGGTCATGAACCACCTTCCAATTTGCATGTCACCAATTCGCGAAGGATCTCCAAAGGCCATGGCAGCTGTGATCATCGGTTGGAGATCTATCTCCGCTTCCCCCATGATATCGTCAGCAGAGAACATATCGTGGTCATACACTTGCTGGAAATACAGAGATTAGATGTTATCCGGATGGGGTGAAAACTAAAAAGCATTATCTTGGCTGCTTTGTTATTGTGCGCAAAGAATACATGATTCTATTAAAGGATTTCATCTCTCCCATATTTATGTGTTTTTATGAACTATTTTACACATAAAAGCTCTGTCAAGTACTAAGAGGTGTAATATCACAAGCTCATCATCATGTGTATGCCGCAATACCAGCCCATTAGTACAAATCAGTTTTCCCTCAGAACTAGTGGACTATATTTAACTATGCATTTAAAGTATTAAAGAACCAACGATATGAAATGTGAACTTGATAGCCCTTGTAATTTTTTGAAGGACATCAGCGAAGGATCGTTATAGTGTGAGTTATTATCCTCCTTTGCACTTTCACTACTCTGAAATTTCAAGAACAATGATAATATTCATGAAATGCTCTGCTTCATCTCTTTTTTCTGGTAGTAGGTTCATCAAGGGAGTACAATATGGCACCTGACCATAACTGATACTTGCAAATCAGGCTTCTTGACAAAATATGTTGCTGTGGTTATTCACTTGCAATCTGGGAATGAACAATGTAAACGAGCCAACTATTTATGACCTTATATTGAATTTTGGCATTACGTCCGTAGCGATATTTAAGTGTCCCTGCAGTTGTTTAACTCTGTTTTTTGTTTTGTAACTGAAATCAGGGAATAGACAGGTTATCAGAATCGTGATCCTGAATCAGATCGGAGACACTGACAGGATCGCACTCTAAGATCGAATCGTAGAATCTAAAATCCTACCTGATTCTACCAAATACACATTTTTTCCAATTTACCGTGTATTCTAAGAGTGACATGAGTGTTTATTTAGTCATTTGGCATCTAATTTGATTAATAAATGTATCTTACTCATGACTAGAATCATAGTTAAAATTCTATGTCATTGAGAGCTACAACTAGAAAAGTGATATTATCAATATTGTCATAATCTGATCATTTTACATAAAAAAGAAAAATAAATAGATAATCAAATTAATTTTTATTATTCCAAACCTCCGAATGTTAATGTCTAAACTATTAACTATTTAGTACTTAACATACAACTCGAATTGATCGATAGAATACAACCAAATACCTAAGTCTTTCATAATCTTGGATGATACATGATTCTACACGATTCTAACATGATTTTACCATGATTCTACTGCGATTCTACACGATTCTACGATTAAGATTACGATTCTACCTAGTACGACTCAAGATACGATTTGAGTCGGATTAGTTTCGTGGGATCGTAGTACGATTCTACGACTAGAATCGCAATTTTAACAACCTTGAATAGACTAGTAAGCAAGGTGCTCTAATTCATTACTACCTTGTAACATGCTTCACTATTACTTGAGTTAGCTGCCTGTGAAAAGGAGCAAAAGAATTTCTAGAGTGCAAATAATTTCAATCAAACTTACAAGTTTTAAAGGTCCATAATTTCGGGGAACTGATAGCTTAAGCACCTCATTCCATACCGGGTTCAGGTCACTCTTTTTAACCGTTGTTTGAGCTTTCTGCAATTAGGATCAATAATTGAATGTTTTCGGGAATAAATCAGCATAACAAACACAAATTATTTATGCATGTGAAAAATGAAATAAAAGATACCTGCTCTCCAAGTGTTAAAATAACATATGGATCACTTGTTAGCATATCTCTGATGGCTAACTGAGTACCTTTTACCACTTTAATGCTGAGCTCTCCAACAAATTCTCTTGTATCTTCCTGTGACAATTTGCAAGGGTAAGGTTGATTGTCTGGTTCACTAAAATGATGCAGCTAACTTCCATTAAATATGCTCCACTTGCTATGCAGCAATCTTTTCAGCCCAGAAAATAAAAGGGTTACATAAATCTCTACAGCTGTATAATCTATGTTTCAGAACAACAACTTACAAGGACATTCTTCCTTGAAGTGCTAGAGAAACTGCTATCTACGCTCTTCACAGAATTGGTAGATTTGAAAGATGACTTTGAGGAAATGCGCAAGCTTGGTTTCAAAAAATCTTGTGTCTCATACTTGGATCTGTGTATTAAAAGGATAATAGATAAATATTGAAATAATTCTGATAACATTGCAGAGTATGAAATGGAATAATTATCAAACCTTATAAATTTGGTCCTATATTCCATCGTTGAATCCGGTTTGGGTTTTGGGTGGTCTTTTGGAAGGAAAGCCTCATAAATTGAATTTGCATATGAGTTTCCACCAACCTCAACCATGGAGTCAATGTCACTATCAGACCAATCATCCAAAGTCACAGATAAAACCTGATAAAGAACAGGTGGAAGAATGAAGGTGATTTCGAAGGTGCGATTACATATTAGGTAGTCTGAGGAAAAATCAAATAGAAACCATATAGGCATATCGGGAGAATTATTTGCAAGAACTAAAAGTGACAGAAATTTCTTGATGTTAAAATAACCTTTGATATATCTGGTCCAAGGGCCCTGTGAACATCTCCACACTTTAAGCAAAGAAATACTCCAATAGTAGCAGACCTGAAATGCACAATGAATGAAGCTTATATAAATTTAAGATGGAAAGCATGCGAAATCAAAACAAAGGGTCTTTACTTGCTTCAGCGTACTGTTATTGTATTCAACAACATGGCTATGATAAAAAAAAATGTGTGTGTGTATTGCTGTATTTTCATATAATAAATCAAATTTATCTATGTCAAATGAAGAATTTTTGTGTAGAAAATCTATGCAAAATGTCTCTATTCTGAATGGAAAACATAACAAGTGTTTATACAGAAATGATGACTTTATATGTGTAACAGTGGCACTTACGCCCATTTGGGATCAGGTGCACCACAATCAGCACATATCCGATTGTCGCTTTTTATCATGAGATCCTTCAACTTTCTTGCTTTGCCTACACATGGTGAAAAATTATCCAAACATTTGCATCTGGTATATCAGCACCTCCTATGGTTCCAAAATAATAACATGACACATGTCATATAATCTAGAAGCTAGGATATGATATGCACCTAGAATAGGCTTGGTTGACTTGATGTGTTGATAGCGATTAGCAGTATTCATCTTTGCGGTGTAACCTTGGATAACTCAGAACACCAATTAAACTTCTTACACCTGAAGAAAACATAAAAGCAAGAGTCACATGATCAAAATAAAAAAGGAAGAAGGCTATGGTAAAATATTTCAAAACATTTCCAAGTTCAAATAAGATAATTTCTCCAGTTTTTATCTCATAAGAACACGCCTCTATGATGCATCAGAACCACTGTTCAGCTGCCAGGCCATCACCACAAAATGAGGTTTCCATTTGCCAATGGAAGCCAAATTTAAGAAGGTATAATTAAATACAGAAACAAAATTACATGTTGTGTGGGCAGCCTGGTGATTGAAAAGAAATATTGAAGCATACAAGAGAGCTGGTTTTGAGCTGGTCTTCTATATATTTCTCAATTTTGATGAAACCACGACTTGGTTAAAAACTTAAAATCTATACATATAACTCAAGAAAATAGGTCCACAAAAACAGAGGGCTGGAATCTCTCAACCAGCTTGGGAAAAAGACATCTCCATAGCACTCATCAGCATAGCCATAACCTGTTGTTCGCTCATCATTGACACGATACAAAAAGACATCCTACAAGAGCAGAACAAAAAAAAACCACCAGTATTTTTGGCTTTCTTACAAAAGAAAGCTTGGAGCGATCCTCCTTAATCTAAAAGCAATATAGAACTTGTCTCGGCCACCCCAATGAACCTGACCGCCCAGCGCCACCTGCAGATCCGTATGCCATGTGACGTCAAGCCCGAAACAACGACATCAGCCTAGATCAGGCAGGATGATATTAACTATTATAAAAGAAGGAGTTGGTGGTTGGTACGGCCTCTCCCACCCTTCCCACCTCTCTTGACAAAAAAAGATACTTTGTCGACGTGTGGACCCACCCACCCTCCCACGCCTGCGCCCTGCCTCCCCATCCCCACGAACCCGTGCGCTCCTTCCCCCTGATTTCTCCCTCGCCTCCTCCCTCCCTCCCTCCTCCGCCTGCATGTTGTAAAAAATTTTACCACCTGTTATCAGAACATATAGTATGATCAAATTTTAAAATCCGTAGTAACGCAAGGGCATTCAGCTAGTAAGCTGAAATATTATAACATGCACAGCAGGGGCGGAAGAGATTGAGGATTCACATACAGAACTCGCTAAGCTCATCAGAGCTGGTTAATATCCGTAAACTTCACAAATTTCAGCTACTTAGAATGGACATGACGATGGATGCCACGCCCACGCCCATGCATGAAGCATCCCAGATTCCACACTATTAGAGCTGAGGTCATCTAAATCGATCCTCTCAAACGCCCAATCTGGGCACTCATCCACGGTTGCGTTCCAACTCCGAAATGAGACGAAATGGCCAAAGGATCGATGGAGGAAGCAGAAGCCAAACCCCCTGCGAGGGGGGACCAATCGAGCGGTCAAGCCATCAGCCGAGACCCGGCGGATCAAACGATGAACTGTACATATCAAATCGCACAGAATCGATCGCATCGCGCCACATTCCCTTCCTCGCGGATCAAAGGGCTAACCGTGTAAGGATTCGAAAGCAGTAACCAAATCAGTCAAACACAATCTAGGAACTGCGGCGTGGAATCGAAGAGGAACCGACCGGCGGGATCGCGGCGTCGACGGGGGCAGAGGCGGAGGGGCGGGTACCGCCGGCGGATTCCGGCGGGGGCCGCCGGCGGCGGTGGAGCAATCGCCCCCGGCTTCGTCGCGCTGGCTGGCTCGGTGGCTGTGGACGCGCAAATCAGAAGCACGACGACGTGTTGGGGACAGTTGGGGGTGGATTATATGGGGGTCCCATATATTCTTCTCCTATTTTCTGTGACCTTTCACATGGCGGATTCGTGGTCATGGCGATGCCGACTTTGCCTGCGTTTGGGGGGCCGTTCCGAACTTCCAACGTTCTGTACCTCGGTTTGGTTCGGTGAAGCCGTCCTGTAACGGAACCGGTTGACACCTGAGGTTTTTGACTGAGTGCCACCATATCAATACTACATATGTGATAATCTAGTTTAGATCATAAATTTTAGAAAAAGTTTTGTAACTTCGTCTTTATAATAAAATTATAACTCTAATTTAATTTAAATATGTATATCATATCTAAACCTATAAAACATAAAAAATACATTTATCATCATGAGAAATTATTTTATTATCGTTTATTCATAAGTAGCGAAGAAGTCATATCATCTAAGACTATTCTATTACATGTGTGTGACTTGAACTACATATTATTAAGGTTGCTATTTATTTTTTAGAAAATAGAAAATGAAGCGTATCAATGAGGTGAGATGTAAAATGAGTAATTGGTCTTAATCTAAAGCGTCCAAACCCGATCTAACGTCTGGTATTTAGTAACAGGTTATTTATCATCCTCTTTTTTGAAACCAGTTTCTACGAGGTATGTTTCCGTGGAACCGAAGACTCCAAACCGGTGGCGATGGCCATGGCGTGGGTTTCTGGGTGGCGGTGGCCGGCGGGTGGTGAGCCCACCGTTCTCGATTACACGTCGGCGGGACACGATTTTCACTTGGTAATCGCTTTGATCGCTCGTATGTCAATTCCCGTTTTCAAGCTCGGTGCGCGTGGATAGTCGCCTTAGTTGGGTGGGTGTGTCTGTGTTCGGTTCTGGAATCTGGAACAGAGGAATGGGAGGAGTTCTAGCTAGGGTTCGTATCTTGGGTGGGTTCTTGGATTGTGGGTTTGTTGCTTGATTGCGCCCGGATTCTTCGACCTCAAATGTGCGGCCCGTTAAGTATACCCGAGATTTTGGCCCAATCGGCTTGCCATTTTGCTGTATGGTTTATGCGATTAACACTTTAGCTTTATTTTTGTGCCTGGTTGGATGTATCTGAGTTGAATTCCGGTTGATTGGTTCCTGCAGGGACTCTCACTCTCAGTCATGTTCATTGCATGGTGGTGGAGCTGCTTCTGATCAAGGCATTGCATTGGTTAGCCCCAGAAGAGAGTGTAATTTATCAAGATGGCACCGTCTGTGCCATTGATCTTGCACATAAAGACTGTGCCATTTTATGGTCTCCCTGTTTGTGTACAGAAAATGTGCCGTTCTGTGCTTCGTTACCTCCTTTTGATATGTTTGGAGATGCATGATTAGTAGTGTTTTGTTTATGGCCCCTTTTCAAAATAGCTTTTGCTGATGTCTTTTGGCTGCAGCTATTAGCTGAAATGGACACTATAGCGGCTGTTAGCTTTTGGCTAACACATTTAATTAACGGAAAATAAAGAAAAAATAAAAAACTGTTATATCTCCACGGATAATACAAAGAAAAAAGAAAAAAAAGAAAAAAGGCGTGTTAAGAACGGGCCTATAGCTAGAAGTGAGAAGCCAAAAGTCATTTTGAACGGGGTAGCTTGTGCTTATATACTTTTGCGGTTGCCATTCATATCCTACAAGAAATATTGTCAGTAATTTTTAATCAATATCCTCCCTTAATTGTTTTGCATACCATTTCTGCAGTTGATCTGTCCATTTCCTATATTCAGTTATTTACTTGAGACTCAAAATTAAATGTATGCACCATTTGCTCACTGCCCCTGTCATATCTAGCGTTTTAGTTCATTTGTTGATACATTTTTTGTATTTCTAGTATGTTGCTGGGCTAAAGGCTTATAGTCATAGAGCCCCCACTTTATGATACCGAATATCAATCTGAGTGATATTTTAAGTGATACAATTGAAATTGACCATGATCAAATAGGCTAAGTTTTATTAAGACACATCCAACCATAGATTTCCATTGTGGCATTTGAGTTTTAATTTCTCAAAGTCATGGTGTGCATCTTTCAGATAATTCGATATTCTATGTCAGTGGAATGCTCATGGAAGGTTGATGGGAGAGACAGGCAGTGAATATGTTTTACTTGGAGATAACAAGTGATCTTCTGCATTTGCCTCTATACATGCTCTTCTTCATACCTTTCTTCCAGTGAGGTGCTCTTAAGGTGTTTTTCATGATGGCCATTTTTCCTATTAGCTTTGTGTGAAATTTGGTGGTTGATCTTTTTTTTTTTTTTTTTTGCTGATATCAGGAGCTGTGAGTCACTGAGTCCTACTACACTTGATATGTGAGCTTGATGAAACATTCTGCGATTTCTGGGTTCGTATTGCAGATCATGCTTGCTCAGGGCCGTACTTGAGAAATTGAGGGTCCTGTACTAAATCAGAAATTAAGCCCTATACCTAAGAAAATCCAATTACGAAAAATACTATTGAATATTATAACTGCAATACAATTTCCTCTGAGAATTAATATTGCAATATATGGGGAAAATATCTCACTTATACATCAGGGGAAAATATCTCACTTATACGTGGCTGTTGATCGTGCTCTTTTTGGTATGCTTGTTGGTTTATACATCCTTGCTAATTAAATCATATTCATTTAATGTGGTAAATTGTCAGGTTAGATCAGATTATTGGAGAATCATGGATAACAGTCATACAGTGGACAAATCTACAGTATCATCCTCTGAAAAAGTACACTTGCTGCACATATGATATCCATAATTTGACCTCATTGTTTGTACAGTTTTTTTTTCAAGAGCATCCTACCTATATTATACTGTGTAGGACTGATGCTAGTAAGCAGAGAGAGGTCAATAATTCTCAAAACTTTTTCCTCAAATAGTACTCAATATTCGAGTCACCAAGTTCAGATTGTACTAACTGAGCTACACAAAGCAAAGTTAGAGACCGAAACCAACAAATTTAGCAACCTTCAGCATATGGCCGATTAGGCTGCTATGGATGGGCCGGTCTGATCGCCAAGTCTGGTCGGACCACAGAGACAAGGGCGGTCTGACCGCAAAGCCGATCCGATCGCAGGTGCAGTGCCGGATTGACCGGTCTCCTGTTCCAGACCTAAAAACCTCTCAGGTCAAAACTCAAATATCGAAAGCTTGCTCAAATATCATCCAAACACTTTCAAATTTTGCATAAAACTTGTTCAAGGCATTAGAAACCTAACCAATAAAAATCACAAAGTTCTTGGATTCAGGTTCACAGAATTGAAGGAAATCAAGACTAGGACACAAGAACACTCGAACTCGAAACCCTAAAATCTAAATTATTTCTTGCTCGTGGGGATCTAAGACATGAGGTCTTCCGGATCTACTCCCATATATCCTAACAAGATAAATTAGGCAAAGATTGGGACAAAACCACCTAGAACATGATTCTGAATCTCTTGCTCAAGAATATGAAAAACCAAACAAGGAACAAGTGAAACACCAAGAATGGATCAAAGAGTTGATATATTATGGGTAGAGTAGGTGATTCACGAGTACATGAATGATTACAAGTGCATCCAAAGCATCATTTTTACACATACAAGATTTCTTATATAGGGAGGGAGAAAAGAAACTACTTAAGACTTATACAATATCTCAATGTCTCTCTTAAAGCCTCAACCCTAGTTTTCTCTCCTCCTCTCTCATATAACCAGCACCACTTAGTGGGTCTCAACCTGCTAAATAACTGGGGAAATCCATCAACCCCACTAACACGAGTTTTACATACACACACGCTTCTCAAAGTGTTTACAAGACAACTCGCTAAACCATCATGGATTGATCCACTTAGCAATTTTGGCTCTCCTTGACCTAAATCGCTTCTCCTTTGTGCCTCTTCACGCCGTGATTTTGATCAAGGCACCAACCCAGTATTTGGCCGAATACCAAAACACCCGACGAAGCTTTCGGGCACCTTCACTTGACTCCGTATTCTCCTTCGCATCAAAGCATCTCCGCATGCTTCAATATGTAGATCATAGTGCCTAATGACTAGCCGTCATGTTTTCACGCATTCGGTCTCCCCCGAACCGTCTCTATGTGCATCGGTCTCATCGGTTGGCACACCATATGCACGAACTCGCCTCTCTACGATCTTTGTCTTCTATATGCTTTCCGCTTGAGCCACGTAGCATCACTCAGACTTACTTAACCGCACAGATTTCAGCTCTCCCGCCTAGTCCTGGTCTCTTGCCGTCGACCGCTAACATTTTTCAAGCCACCTGCACATCTAAAAACTAAGTAACCATCTCGAGCACAAGCTCCATGCATTTGACTCACATTAATCAAAACAATATATCATACAACTCAACTCAACCAACCAACTGCTCACATGCCGTGCACACACTCAAAAACATCTCTCGTTGTTCTTTGGTTGCAGTCATCGATCTGACCGCTCTCCCATGGTGGTCAGACCACATCGGTCAGACCGCCAACCAACGGCCAATTTGACCGGCCCACCGGTGTGACCGCATCTTAAATACAGGTCACATCACCCAACTTGACTCTAGTCCGATCGCCAACCAATAGGTAGTCTGACCGCACAAGCCCAACTCCAAAATACGCTATTTGAATAAAGCAACCGTCAACTAGAATCTGGTCATACAGCACCGGCGGTCCAACCGCCAACCAGAGTCCGGTCACACCGGACCGCCGGTCTCATTGCAGTTGCACACCGGTCAAACCGTCCTTGACAAACTACAAAACTGAACTTACCAACTTTTACGATTAAAATCTAATCCAACATATATGTCAATTATTTATCACCAAGTGGTCATGAACATTCTCACATGTTCCTTGTATTGCTACAGCGTCTGCGCTGTACCATGGCTTTGCACAGGAGACAGCCTACGGTGCGGGTGGGTGGGGCGGGGCGGTGGGCTTGTCTGGAATCTATAATTACCACCAACCAATTGGTACCATTGGATACCTGCAGTGCATTCCAGTGCTGCAACGACCATTTCGTTTTGAGTCGGCGCTTTTCTGGACGCTTGTACGAATGATGATGTCTGTTCTTCTCCTGCAAGAATGCCTCCCCATGGACAAAATGATCGGGATCTCATGTTCTCATGGGGTTGGTAATTGTTGCCACTTGAGTCCTTGGGGTAGTTACTGATCTCACTGTTCATTTCTGATTCACTATTATGTGCGTGAGATTGAATTTTACCATGTTGCTGTCCTTTTGTTTACAAACTACTGAACTCTTAACTAAAGCATGACATCCCAAATCCCACCACCTGTGATGTAGCAAATGTGAACCTGCTCTAAAGTCAAAAGGTGCAAGATCTGACCGTCTAATCAGTCATGCCTACCAGACGGATGAAATTGTTACTTTGCATTCTCCTAATTTAAGGTTGGTTTGTGATTTGTGTAACGTTATGGTCCATTCTTTTCGGTTTATGATTTTTTCTGAATAAATAAATAGAACGATTTTTCAACAGAAAATGTTGGCACACGGATTCTCTACCGCTTTTCTCACGGCGCAATCAAAACACAAGCTTTCCCTTTCTTTTCTTTTATTTTCATTTTCCTTTCTCAAGCACAGCCTGGCTGATTGGGACACACCGGTGGGTTATCGCCATTCATCTTGCCTTGTCGAGTAATCCCTTTGAACCCGTGCGCCTGTAATGGTTATCTGCTCATCTCCCTCGGCTCCATCCATGCCTGTAATGGCAAACCGGCCTGTGAATCTGTGATTTGGAATTAGTTTGTTTTCCAGATGGTTATGCTCTTTCTAATATAGTACCGTTTTATCATTATCTTACAATTGCTTGAACTGTTCAACGAGGCATGAAAGTCGCCGTCGCTGTGTTCTAGATGTGCTATTCCGCTGCGTTATCGACGTCTGAAATGTATATGCACGAAATGTATATTTTTTTTTAGCCAGGTTTCGAACTCACGAACTTTTACTTGGACGACGCCGTAATCGTCCTCAATTCACGTCATCACGTGTAAAAGTAAAATACATTTCCTTTTTGTGATTGGAGAAAACACCTAAGCGAAAGCAAGGAGACAAGCTTCAGCATAGTGTCCGGAGCCATGTCTATACTGGCTTGTCCTGTACCAAGGGTTTCAGTTTAAAGTGTGAAAAAATATCTAGTGTATAGATCAAATAAATTTAGTTCAGTCTAGGTAATATTTCTATAATTCAACTCAGATAGTCTAGATTATTTCATCACTAAATCCAGGATGTAACTAAATCTTAGCTTCGTCACTATGCTGTACTATCACTATATGGATTTTACACATTTCAGTGGTACTGTAGGAATAACACGTAAGAAAAGGGAGAAGGAAGGGAGCAGGCGAGAGGGCTACGCTACGGTGATGTCGATCTTTATTATCCCCTTAATTACCGGTAGATATTTATTTTGATTGAAGAAATTTAGGCCTCACGGTTAAGCTGGGATGGAGACAAGATGCTTGCATTGACGTCTTTGGTTTTTGACAACCATGCGTAAATGTAGATGTAGAATTTGAGAAAGTATGCGTGAGTAGATAATAACGCATCATACTGGTTAGGGATTTATGCATGTATGTTCTGTTGCTAGTATATTCATGTCGCACACAGTATACAGTTTTTTCGGTATGATGGTAGAATTCACTGAGGTAGAAGAGAGTTCAGATTACACTATGTAGTACTTGTAAAATGGGCTTGTATTATTGTAAAATGGAGAAAAGTATGATAAGCTTTTCGTTAAAAATTTATTAAATCCTCGCACGTTAAAAATTTGTTAAATCCTCGCAAACTCAAGGACAGAAAAATGCCCAAAAAAATGTCACGTGCATATGCTTTAAAAACCAGAAAATACATACTACATAGACATGTAATACTGTATCTCAGGCATAGTTTACCCCCATAACTTCATAGAGAGTTCAGTGGTAAAGTTTGTCCGAGTAGTACTTTAAACTAGCCGAATTTTGAAGGCGTACAGATGTAACAGTTTTCAGATACACCTAATTAATTTGCATCGCAATAATCCACTCCGCCAAAATAAGCGATTTGGATCTTTCTCTTTTTATTTGATTAACGTGATAATTTTTAGCCTTTAAAAACAATATGATAACTCTTTCTTTTGTTTTAATAATATAATAGATAGATAATATATATAGAGATGGAGATAATATATAGAGATGACTGCACAAGTCAAACAACAAAATCGTTAGCTGTTTCGTAGGCTTTTTACCTTTGTCTTATAAATAGTAACGGATTATAGAAAAGTTTGTAGAAAGATACACTCGTGTGCCATTTTGGCCAATATAAATAAAATTGTTAAAGTGTATACTACAATTGACTAGTATATTTCGTCTTAAAAAGATATTTCGTTTAAAAGTTATGTATAGTAGAAAAGTCATTTACTAAAAAAACTTAAAAATTAATATAAACAGTGTCTAAATGGAGGTTCATGAAGCTGCACAATCGTCTCAATGTAAACAACACTCTTTTTTTAGAGGCCTCTCAAAGAAAAGTTAGCTACCACTGTCAGCTAATATAGAGGGATACAATACACAGTTACACACGCGCGCGCTCTTAGCAAATTCTCAACCTCCCAACAGCCTTCCGCAATTTTTACCAACCGCCATGCCAGCAGGAGACCGAGCGGCGCCGCGCCCCGTCCCTCCCCCATCGTCTACAGTCTCGGGGTCTCCTCCTCCCATCCATCGCTGTCCACTTCACTCCGCTTCCTTGCTACCGCCTCGCCTCTAGTCTTCACCACGGCGTCGCTCGCATACCTATTAGTACTACCACGCGCGGGAGGGCACCCCCCTCCTCCTCTCGCCCCGCCGCCGCCATCTAACAGAGCGTGGGCGCCGGGCGAGCTACCACACCCGCGCACCCTAGCCTAACGCCCTCCCGGGCCACCGCCGACGGATAGGAGAGCAAACAGCCATGTCGTCGGGACGGTACATGGCCTACTCGCCCTCGCCCTCCACCGCCCCGCACTCCCCGCGCATCTCCGTCCTCCGCGCCTCCTCCTCCGCCATCGCCGACCAGGAGAAGTAAGCGAGCAAGCACCCTCACCCTCCGCCTACGCCTCTCCTCCCCCTGCTTCGTGTCGCGTCGTGCCTGGACTGTGTGTGCTGTAGGGATTGGGGGGAGCAGCAGCTGCCTCCGCCGCCGCCTCTGGGTGGGTTTCGGCTCCGATCGTCCCGGGGAGGCCAGATTCCGCTCTTCCCAGTGCAGATTCGATGATTTTTGGGATGGCTCCAAGTTTTTGTGGCTTGAATCTGATGTAGGCCGACGAGGTTTAGGGATTTTTTTTTTTTGGCATCGGATCTGGTTCCCCGCGATGAGATCTCCCGGTTTGTGATGAAGGTCGCGTGTTGTCGTAGTTTCACCGGATTTTCGCTGAATTAAACAAGCCAGTAGCTCAGTTCAGTGTTTACTTTGCTGACGTCGGTGATCGCGTTACCATTTTAGATACTTATCTCGTTGGATTTTGGGGGAATTTCCTGTTTTTTAACCAAATTTTACGGAGGAGATAAATCTGAGTTGGCAAGGCCGGTTAGTTGTATCACAAAGGTGATTAATGATGACCATGTGCTATTATTTGTAGGTACCTAGCGGAACTGCTCGCGGAGCGGCACAAGCTGAACCCGTTCATCCCAGTGCTCCCTCATACCGTACGGTTGCTGAATCAAGGTGAGCTCACATGTACTATGCCATTTCTATTGAGATACATCTGGATACATGAGTGACTGAATACTGGTCGAATTGCTACTTCTTCCATACATTTGGAATATTCTGCTGTGATGTGGGAATCTTTGACTCTTGCTGCTTGTGTGGCTTGTGTACCTCTGAACTTGCTTCATGCCTCCAGTCATCTCCGTAATAATTGGTTACTCTTTTACCCGCACAAAGAAAGCTGTCTTTATCTGCAACTTAGATCTAACACAAAATTAATAATTCATACTGTTTGCATTTACTTTGTGGAAAACTGGAAATTGTTGAGTGGAGTATGGCTTTATTCTACTCTGCTTAGATTTTGTTTTGTAAATCAAGTACTTATCATTCATTTTCATGGCTGCCCTTTTGCTAACCCCTACAGTGGTACTTAGTGGTCAATGTTTGCTCTCTTTTTTTCCGTTCTAGTATGAACTCTCTCTTTGGGCAGTTATTTATAACACGATCTCTCCATCGTTTCATTTTGCAAGTGTAGTGTGTAACTATTCCTGTCTTAGGAAATGACAAAAAGTTAATAATAAATGAATAATTTTTGCGTCTCTTCACCTCCATCCCTCCCTACCACTAACACACCCCCTACCCCACCCACCCACCTGCTTTGGGCTAAACTCTCAATCTTCCTCTCCAACTTATGCATTGGTGTACCTCTCCAAGCTTGCGTGCACACAACCCTCCTCTTGTAGCTTGCCCCTAGATAAATAAATGCCTTCACTAACTTTGCCCCAGGCTTGCTGGTCTATGCTTACCTTTGACTTCCATTCAGCAAAGCAAATAGGGGCATGCTTTTTCAAAGAAGAGAGGTACTACCGCACTGTATACCATTGGGAGGCATCCCGGCGGTATACCTCCCCTTGCCGCCGCTCCCCTTCCCTCCACCTGCCTCCTTTGCCGGCGCCGACTGTCGGCGTCGAGTGAAAGAGAAGGGGAGAGCGAGTGGAGAGAGAGGATGAATCTGCGGGGGAGAGAGGATGAATCCCGTCGGTTTGGATTTGCACGGTATGCCATGTTGTAGTTTTTCTCTTCAAAGAAATGATTTCATAGTACTTTATTTTATGATGATGCCCAATGTGTCAGGATTGGTGATGAGCTTGCAGTCGTGCAATTCTCTGTTGTTGGCATACGAATCCTTTTAAGGGGATTCTGGTGAGTCAACATGGGAGGTGTTGAGTGGGTATCATTTCTTTGGGAGTTTTTTATGTCTATCTGCTCAGTCTTAGCACTCTAGCCCGCATTCTGTAGTGTCATTTGTTCATTTTGTGAACTTAGTACTTCTTGGCTCTTTGAGTTTCTCAGTGGGCATGACATTTGTTGAGATTATCATGCACTTGAGTTGTTTAGCAACATATGCAGCAAAGGTTGATTAACAGTTTGAGGAACAGAGAATGTTGGTCACAGCGTAATACACCCTTGCTGGATTGTTCAATGAGAGGCAAATATACTCTCGTAGGATGGAGTTTAATTTAGTGATTTATGATTTCATGAATTGGTAGAATGAGAGGCAACAATATTCTGGTAGACACATTTTGGCCTGTTCTGGGTGAATTGAGGATTTTAACTTTTAAGATGGTGTTTTAGGTTCCTCGCAAAAAAAGGTGGTGTTTTAGGTGGCTATTATGCTTAATATCGCAGCTTGGATGCTTGTGTAAGATTCACAGTAAGGACCTGTTTGGATAGTTTTTTTAATTATTAGGATTTAGTTCCCAAAGAAACCCCCCTCATCCAAACATTCCCTAGGCTGGAACTTGGTGAAAAAAATCGATGTGGTGATACGTTTCTCTTGATGTACATGGATGGCATGTCTATGGGGGCAATATACATCCTTCCTTGATGGGGATCATTTGTGGTTGAGGAGATTATAAAATTAATCTGTCCACTAGGCAAGCTTAACTTAGTTGGATGAAAGCCAATGCGCTTACTTTTGTACTTGTAAACAGACAACAAGTGCATAAAACAGTTACAGAACTTTGACAATCTATTGTACACCATTTTTGGCATTGTTTCCATTTAGCTATTTTATTGTATATCTATTTGTTGGGTGGGTTCGAATGAGCTCATTGCTTTTGGCTTTTATACTTTGCTACAATAACTACCTTTTAAACTGTACGTTTTTTAAGGCGGTGTCTCCAAGTTGATTATAGTAGACACTGTACTGACTTCAATTGTACCGGTCAAAATCACATGTGACTGTCTCTCTCTTCGTAATCTCTCTCAAGACCAATCAGAATTCAAAAACTATAAGACATAAGGCATATTCTTTTCGACCGAAGCTAGCGGCTTTTGGCTTTTGTGACAGTACCTAACTTTCAAACAGGGTATTTTCTCAAGACGGGGTCTACAAGTTAATTGTAGTACATGTTAAAAGCTCAACATCTGTATTAATCAAAATCGCAAGCGGGTATCTTTCTCTCCGTAATCTCTGTCGTAAACAGCTAAAATTCAAAAATTTCAGCCATAAGCCGCAGCCGCGCCAAACAGGATAGCCCAAAAGAATCCACCCGTTGTGTTTTCAATGAGTTTTATCCGTACTAAGTGTTTCTTCTGCTACTCAAATTTTCACAGTGTGCATATTAATTATTTATTTTTATTTGCATATCTTCTCAGCACAAATATTTTAGAGCTATACAACTAACTATATATGGATTTGCAGTTGACACTGTTATGACTCTGTTAACTTTATTGTAAAGGGACGAAAAGTTCTTTCAGATTAGTGATTTTTACACTAACCCGTAAGGTATATATGTGCATTTGCTAATCACTAATTCTAACTGCTAACTTTCTATATCTTGTTCTTGAAATTGCAATGTTGAAGCAGAAATTTTACGTGTTTCCACACTATTGGAGAACGCGTCCCTTTTAAATCAAAGTGGCCTTGAACATGGTAGTCCACTAACAACGGGAGGATTATATTCAAATGGAGCAGCAACTGACATGAATGGGTGGGCATCAGCATTTCAATCAGAAGTATGGATACTGACTATTTAACATAACTTACTCTTCATGCCTAATTTACCATTTTTGAAAGCTTAGATCAAGTTTTTTCTAACAGATTTGGACACTACTGAAGCTGATTACATTCTTGGTATTGCTTGGTCCTTATGCTAACTTGCTAACTTCATTATCCCTTCCAGGCAGTGGGTTCAACAGATGCCATTAAATTCTTCTCTGTATTGCAACCATTGGAGTTTGGATAGCATGCTAGCACTGATTCACTAATTTGGTACCATATGCCGAAACTCTAACCAATACGTTAGTTAGTTGCCATGCTAACATCAGAGTCTGCTAATTGGTCTAACCATGTTACTAGCTAGTTTATATTTCCTTGCTGCGCTTCAAATCAGTTTGACATAATTATTACATGATATTTATGAGTATCTGATTTGGTAAAATAGCGATGCCCTTATGAATCTTCATAATATCGATGTCGAAAAGAATTGTGGTAAACCTATCCTTATTGGCCGTAAATATCATGTTTGTCAGCTTTTGAAACCCTAGCTTGTCAATAAAACAACTGAAATAGAAGTATAGAACCCACATGCCCAACAGTAGTTGGGCACATCATCACTTTTTAAGCATAATCCTGTTACTATTTGGATTGCTCATAAACCATCTGCTGTTGACTATAGTTTTTACATTTGTCTTGATTTTTGTGCCTTTGCAATTGCTTACTATGGAAGCTACTCCCATTGCTCCATAGCCAATGCTCTTATTGAAAAAAGAGGTTATAAATGATCAACCTGTGACCATTGCAGAGTTCATCAGCTTATAGCTGGCTTGGAGGTTCTCAAGGCAGCTCCTCTGGACTTATTGTCAAGAAAACAATGAAGGTTGATATTCCAGTAGACAAATATCCAACTGTAAGTGTGCTGTTTCCTAAGTTGTTATACTGTTGCATTGCTATACCCTCATGGCACTTTTGTGTTTATTTTTCTAGTACAATTTTGTTGGTCGCATCCTTGGTCCTAGAGGAAATTCCTTGAAGCGGGTGGAGGCAACTACTGCCTGCCGTGTGCTAATAAGAGGTTGGGGAAGCATTAAAGATCCAGCTCGGGTAAAACTCCTGATACCATGCTTCTTAATCTCATTAGCCATTACTCGTTAATTAGATAGACTGGCAAATCTGGAGTGTTCGTATTGGTTATGCATTTCAAGCAAGTTTGTCATGACCAGACAAGAGCTATATCATGGCCATCTTTCCTATGGTTAACTCATTCTGATCTATAACCTCATGTGATAGATGGAACCATGGTTTCAGTTTTCAGTGCCAAACCAACTCCTCTCTTGTTTAACAAAAGCCAGCTGTTTTCCACTTCTCCCTGGCAGCCTTTTATTTTGTTTATGTATTTTTAAGTTTATATATATTTCTCTGAGATTGGATCATCACCAATGCACATTCCGTTGAAACAGAGTAAAAAAAATCACGTGATTCTGGTGCAAAAAGCCCATACCTGTTCCCCCAAAACTTGCCTGTTTCCAGCGGGAACCATCTATCCTTCAAGTGTTCTTCTTATTTGCCTTTCAGCATGTGTACGTCTTCTGCGAATTTCTGTTTGTTTTGTATTTCAGGAATTTACCTTGTCACTTGTGCTAATGTTTTGTAGGAGGAAATGGTGCGAGGGAAGCCAGGATATGAACATCTGAATGAACCCCTACATATATTGGTTGAGGCAGAGCTGCCTGTTGAAATTATTGATGCTCGTCTGCTGCAAGCCCGTGAGATCCTTGAAGATCTGCTAAAGCCTGTGGTATGCATGCGGTTGATATCTCTATCTTTGAACTCTTAAACTGGTTTGCTTTTTTTATCTTAGACCTCATGGATTATTCTGCAGAACCAATAGCTTAAAAGCTATTTTCTACCTTTCTCCTATGCAGGATGAGTCTCAGGACTTCTTCAAGAAGCAGCAGCTCCGGGAGCTTGCAATGCTCAATGGCACTCTGCGTGAAGAAGGAATGCAAAGATCTGGTTCAGCATCCCCTTTCCACAACAGCCTTGGAATGAAGCGAGCCAAGACCAGGGGGTAAAAAAGGCAAGCGTTATGAAGGGAGAGCCGATCATCTACTCAGACCGATACTGAGTATGCCTATGGGTTTGCCTTGCTGGCTAACGGCCCAAAAAACGGTCTCGCACCGCCAGCATCGGAGCGGCCCGTACTTGGTAATACATATAATCTGGGGTTGTGTTTCCTGCTACTGGGGAGGTTTGGTTATGGCAACATAGGGTGCTGAGCTATATATATTGGGTTGTGCTGAGTTTTGTTGCGATGTGGTTTGTGTCTTGCTATGAACTGATGACTGGGGTTTTGATATAAGGCTCTGAGCTCGTATTTGAACTTTTGAAGACTATGATCTAGGGATGCTATTTGGGATTGAAGCGATGTTGTTACTAGTGTGTATGGTCGTACTGCTTATCATATACTGTAATAGATAAACGGTGCTTGCGATATTCCACTCCCAACATCTCAATTCTCATGGACACTGTAAATGTTTAGTTGTAATGTTGTATTGACCGGTATATCAATTCTGTGTTCTGCAATTTCAATTTTTCCTTGAAGGATTTGGAATAATCAGGAGTACAGGGCTATGATTTTGATTGTAGTTGAGCTGTAAGTGAGATCTGAAGTACGATGACACGTCGAAGTAAGCATCTACTAGCCCAACCCAGGGAACTGAGCAATATATGCAGGCTATAATGGCGTGTGTGTTTTTTCACCCGATTTTTGTCTTTAATTTCTTTTAGTAATTACTATTTATTAGATTAATAAGGTATAACTAAAAGCTATGAGCTGTAACCAAAAAAAATACTCGTACCTTTTTTATTATAAGACACGTACACATGAAATCTACGGATTTTTTTACTAAAATATACATCCATGACTTTACTATCCTATCAAATGATGGCTCCCAACCGACTATTCATATGACATTGTGTGTGTTCAGGGCTAAGGTCGAAAGCAACACGCGTCGTGAGGGAGATGCCGAGGTGCTCCTCCAGCGGTGGCGCGCGCCATGTCAAGCTCGCAAGCCCCCGCCCACGGCTGGACCCATCTGGCCGACAAACTTAATTACTAGATTGGCCACCGGGAGTACTTTCATACAATTCAAAATTTTAAAGTTTATACTAGTTCATACTAGAAGAAGTAATATCCAAATGTGTGCTTCACAGCTTAGAGGGGGTTGGTATTGGTTTTTGCTTATAGTTTTTGGCCATGCCTTTTGACGTCGGCTAAAAATGACTAATAATGGTTGAAAAATGGCTTTTAGAAGACTGAAGCAAGCGGTGAAAAAAGTGAGAAAGAAATACATGCATGTGACGGAAGCGAGAGGAGTGAAGTGCGTGATGCACACATGAGGCTACTGCATTGCCGGTTGGGACCAGACGGCTCAGGCCAACGCGATGAGTACCATGGCGCTCCAACAACCATCTGCGTCTGAGTGGTTCATGGACTCCGATGCGTCTACCCACCTCACGTCCGATTCTGGTAACCTCACCATTACCTCAAACTCTTCTGCACTGCCTCCACATATCGTCGTTGGCAACGGAAACCTAATGCACGTTGTATCCACTGGTGCCAAATTTGTTCACACTCCATCCCGTAAACTCCACCTACAAAACATTCTTGTTTCAGCTCACGTTGTTAAACACCTAGTTTCGGTTCGTAAATTCACCACTGACAATTCAGTTTCAGTTGAGTTTGACCCATTTGGCTTTTTCGTGAAGGATATCCACAACGAGACAGTGATTCTTCGGTGCAGTAGCTCCGACGACTTATACCCCCTCCAACCGGCCTCCATAACAACCCCCCACGCCATGGTCGCTTCCACGTCTCCCAAGCTTTGGCATCGTCGGCTGGGCCACATCGGCAGACAGTCCCTATCTCACTTAGTTCAATACAATGCTTTTCGTTGTAATAATCCAACCAGCAGCACGCCTCCTTGCAAAGCGTGTTAGCTCGGTAAACATGTTCGGCTGCCGTTCTCAGCATCATCTTCCCACACTAATAAAGCATTTGAGCCCATACATTGCAATCTATGGGTGTCTCCTTTATCTAGCATTTCCGGTTACAAATACTACTAGGTTTGTTTAGATGATTTCACTCACTACCTTTGGACTTTCCCTTTGCGTGTTAAATCTGAGACTTTTTACAGTTTCCCTTTGGATGAGACTTTCTTCTAATTTATTTGACTAAAACCAATTTTATAATACAGAAGCTTAAGTCAATTCAGTTTAGCACAAATAAGTACTAAATCAACTAGGTTTACCTAAGTGCACCAACAACCTAAATCTATGTCAAAGGTTTGCAATACTAGGAAGACAAGCAATCAATTTAATTCTATGAATATAAATTTCTTGAATGTAAATTAAGCAAAAAAGAACAAACCACAATGACAATATTTCTTTTTACAGTGGTGTTCGGAGACTTGCTGGTCTCCCCTAATCCACGTTGAGGTAAGCCCCAACTAATTGGGTTGGCTTCACAAATTAAGCCAGACACGTCTAATCCACTAGTTGTAGCTCACCCGCTCCGGGTAGTGAGCTCCAACATTCACAACACGCCGGGTCTTCTCACAATCTTCTTTGAGAAGATCACCACGCACGACGCCTCCAATGTCGTCTAGGAGTCGGCAACGTCCAAGAGTACAACTCAAGCCTCTTGCTTGATTCTCACCACATGCAACGAATGCACAAGCTCAAATAGATACAAAATCCACCTCTAGATTCAACACGTGCAATCTAGAGCATTTTTTCTTACTCACAAAGTGCAACACATGCATAATTAAGAGGAGAACCTCACACTAGCTCAAAGAAATGAAATAGAGTCAAGCCACATTATCTCCAATCGGCCACAAGGGGGTTTTTATACTCCACACAACGAAACTAGCCGTTGGGGACAAAAATCAGGACAATCGGCAGTACCACAGGCAAAGTGCCAGTACTACCTCTCTGCTTGTAACAGTCGAAAAAACTAGCTGTTACAAATTGGAATCGGTAGTACCACCACAGTTTTCGGTACTACCGCTCCATACATATGGAACTACCGATTTCCTAAGGAGAATAAGACTCCCAAAAATGTGTCCCTCTAGAAAAACATACCGCTACATAAGCGGTCGTACCACAACTCTGATCGTACCGCTCACACAGAGCCAGTAGTAACGCATGTAGGACGAACCGCTCACACAGAGCCGGTACTACCAATCGTCAACCACACTGGTCTTTGACCATGTTTTCTGGTTCGACCACACAGGTCTCCAATCACGATGTTTCAACCATGTCGGTTCGACCACACTGGTCTCCGAGCACACTGGTCTCCAACAACGTCAATCTTCGACCACACAGGTCTCTGACCATCACATCGACCTTCGACCACATTGACTTTCGACCACATTGGTCTTCGACCACGCTGGTCTCCGACCACACTGTTTCGACCACGTAGGCCTCCTACCACGCTGGTTTCGCCCATGTTGATTCGACCACATCAATCTTTGACCATATAGGCCTCTGACCACCACATCGATCTTCAACCACACAGGTCTTCGACCACCAATGAACACAGCAGTATTGTGATCCCAACGCCAGTAGTACCACACAGCAGTAGTACTGCTCGAAACACAGCGGTAGTTCTGATTATTCTGAAAAGTACATATACTTCAACAGATTTTGTAAAACATATTTGCAAATTATAATATCATGCACACAAGGGTCAACCATGATTCCCAACGAGTTGCAAAATACATTTACACACTTTTAGAATAATGACACAAGTTAGGTACATGGACTCAACATGTTTACAAAACACATTCACAAACGTAAGTCACATGCTATAAAGATTATATATGAGCTTTAATCATTTGTAAAACATATTTGCAAATATAAGCCATATACACAAGGAGTAGGAAACATGGATTTCAAACACTTGCAAATCATATTCGCAATTTATAGTCTCATGCTATAAGGATTTAACACATGAGTTTCAACTATTTACAAAATGCATTCCCAAATATAAGCATCATGTCACAGAGAGCTAGAGCAAGTGAGATTGAGCTATCAACATATGATGAGACTCAAACTACTAGACATGACCCCTCTTAATAGTACGATAACCTATACTAGCAATCCGGTCTTCCAACCAAACACCAAGACCGGTAAAAGACTATAAACACATCCTTAACTCTAGCTAGTCATACATTTACCTTGAGCAACCTCTTGAAGCTTGATGAAGCACATCTTCACTTCAAGTCCGGATCATTATCTTGATATGCATCAACTCATGATGCCTCCTTCACTTGAACTTCATCAATACATGATAGGTCTTTTCTTGACTTGATAATCAACTCATGATCATCTCATCTTGGACATACATCAACTCATATGCATTCTCTTCTTGATGACCTTCAACTTATTAAGACATCTTCTATCTCATATCTTGACTTGATGATCTTCAACACATGAAGTCATCCCAAGTCATCCTCATTTATGGAACCTAACCTATTCATCCAACTTATGAAAAATTCTAGTCCATAAATCAATTATCATTAATTACCAAAACTTCATCATTAACTCATAATAGAGGGACTAGATTCTACAACAATTGTATTTGTGACTATATAACATGTACACAACAATTATATACTCTAGAATAAGTTTCTTAAGTAATTAACTCATTTGAATGAAAGTGTTTGTCTTTGAGATTAATTGCTAGTAAAGCTACACATCCAGTTATTATTAATCATCCAACCATTAACACATAATGGAGGAACCAGATTTATAATCTTTTCCTTTTAATGATTGATGATAACCCGATTGCATTTGATTTAATGTTAATCAATTGTGGGTATATAAAAACTACACAAGTTTTATATACTCAAATGATACGTTTTAAAATAAAGATACTTATATGTGGAAAAAAGGAAACATATATCAATACTAATGAAACCACAAAACATAGAGTGAAGTCCCCCTAAATATGTGCATACACGAATGTTCAATTAAAACATATGCACAAATTCATCTTAGATTTTTGGTGGAGTTCAATTTATATTTTGGATCCGATAAATGCATTGAGATATAAGAATATGATGTCGAAAGCATACCTCCATAATTTTCACCTTTTCATCCAAATGAAACTTAATCAATATCATAATTAACAAATGAGTTAGTCTCACATTTGTATTTATCATTAATCACATCCAAATGAGACTAGGCAATATCATAGTTAATAAATAATTTAGTCTGACAATTGCATATGTCATTTTCACCAAAACTAACTTAATTGAGTTTGAACTTACATAGTGTCGACCATGTGTCTCTTAATCGGCAAAGTATGACGAAGCCGCTCACTCAAGAAAGAAGACCATTGTGATTTTTTTGCGACCTTGTTGTCTTCTTTCGAACCACAACTTAATAATGCACAAAGTACTTAGAAGCGTCATGATCTAACCAGAAAACTTATAATTACAAAAAAAATCACTATTTTATGGGTAATGTTGTAGCGTAGACATCTGACTGATTGGAGAAAAAAATCGGATGTCGTATCTGCCCTCCGCGCTAATTAATCCAACACATGGAGTTGCAGTCAACAGTCTCCACCTATCATGTCTCTAGAGCCTTCCGCACCGCTCGTTCCTCAACCCATCCCACCTACAACCTGTTGAAGCCCCTCCACTTCATCTCCCTTCCCCCACTGTATCATGTGACCCTAACCTTCTATAGTCTCATTCCCTTCTATTCCTCACCTTCTCTACTTTAGGCCAGACGAGATCATCATTGGGTTTGTGCCTGCAAAATGCGCCAATGCTGTCAAAGGCGCAAGATGATGCAATCTCCAAGGTGCTAGAATGCGTTGTACAGGGAGCTACACCCATGGATGAGGTGCTCCTAGAAGCTAGCAGTGACGGCAAAGGCCTAACGAACATGGCCATGAAGGAAGCGTGCCCGAGTGGATGAGCAGGCGCTACGAAGGAAATCCCAAAGCCCGAGGTTGAGGTTGCCACTGCTACCGTTGATGTTGAGAGCTAGTGAGTTAGGGCCTTGGTGTTTGTTGCAACCATATGTTTTTTGTTGCAAGAGGTTATTTGAGATGTTGGGGCTAAATTTTCTGAATGTTACAGTAACAAACTCTGGCAATGTGAATTTTAAAAAAAATCTTGATGTTGCATGTAGTTTTTTCATTGTTGCATAAGTGAAATCAAAATGTTTAGAGGCAGTGAGCTAGGGGCCTGGGGTGTTTGTTGCAACCACAAGTTTTTTTTGGCAAGTGATTTGAGATGTTAGGACTAGACTTTTTGAATGTTGCAATAACAAACTAATGCAATTTTTCAAGAATTTTCTTGATATTGCATCTTGTTTTGTTTATTGTTGCTAACGTGATATCAAAATATTTCAAAGTAAGTCTCAAATGTTGTAGCACTCGGTCGTCCATTCTTTTCTTGCAAACCGGTTTTTTTGTTGCTCTTCATAGAATTTGTTGTTGGTCTTCCTCGCAAAAAAAAAAAGAATTTGTTGCTTGCTCTTGGGAGTTGGTTTGTTGGAGGAAAAACAATAGGTTTAATTGTGTTTTGTGGCGAAGGATTTGATATTGAAACATTGAAACATTTTGTTGGGCTTGACTCCAGGGATTCAGGCGTTTGAGATTTGCTCGCATCATGAACATCTGACGACAAAGTGAACTGTACTATACAAGCATTCGGATTGGACGTTTGGGTGCTAGTTGCTTCCCTACTTTATGGATGTGTGAACAATATTACACAAGAGTGAATACACTCTTTTAGGTGGCTAGCCTAGCACTTACCCCTCTGTTACTTTTACCTTCTCTTCTCTTTTGCTCTCACCTATGCCTTTATACCATGGAATGGCAAAAGGCAATGTCCTCTATACATAGCCATTGAACTAAAATATCTTGATCATCTACACTTCAAAAAAAACATCCATACACTCGAAGACTTTCTAATTTATTTAACTAGCTATTCTAGTGTCTTCCATATAAGCTTTCTTTGTTCCAGTAATATTTGGAGTCTTTTAAAAGTTTAGCATTGCCATCTTTTAACACTGCTCCTTTCCCTTTATATAGGGAGCAAAAGGTACTCCCGAGAGAGAGAAGCAAGTCATGTCGACTGCCAATACACCCCCATGACCGACGATGCTCACGACATGCCTACATCCCTCCCATTCGACACCAGTCGACGTTTCATATGAGCTTACGCGATACGCATCGTTTGTTGTAATGATTGCTGCACTGCACATACGATTGGACGCGTCTCCACCTGCCTAAGGCTCCCGCGGCCTTAGACACTTGAGGACCGAAGGCAAGGTCACAAGTAGCACGTGCCAAAAGGAATGTGCCAGGGTGCTCCCCTAGGCCCCAGCAATGGTGCCCACCATGTCTATCACTGGGCCTTTCAATCATAGGTGGATTCCTTTAGGCTGTAGATTTAACTTTTAGCTTATAGTTTTTAAATTATGGTTGTTCGTGAAAGATAATATACAGAAATAAACAATTGTATGTGATTTTAATCAGTATAACTGAACTTAGTACAATGTCTACTACAATCTACCTACAAATCCTGTCTTAAAAAACGTATTATTTAAAAGCTAATTATTGTAGCATTAAGATAAATCGAAGCCAAAAACAAAAAAGAACTCAGCGCACGCGCGACAACACCAAGCTCGCACGCCTCCGCCTGCGGCTCCATCGGCGGCCGCAGGCGCTGGGGGAAGACATCTTCTGCCGGGCGGTCGACGACCACGGCCACATCCACCTCGCGCGTCATGAAGCTACAGCAGCATCACAGTTGTCTGCTGCTTGGAAATTACAGTCAAGAATCTGTCGAGTAACAGCAAGGGCAATAAAAAGACGAAAGCAGAATTTGGATTTCAAAATTTGAGTGCAAACAGCCACTCACGGACTCACTGCAAAGCAGCTGCCACTACTAACTGT
Organism: Bonia amplexicaulis; assembly: GCA_036346245.1. Classification (NCBI taxonomy): domain Eukaryota; kingdom Viridiplantae; phylum Streptophyta; class Magnoliopsida; order Poales; family Poaceae; genus Bonia; species Bonia amplexicaulis. The sequence goes on from CM070739.1 coordinate 25,802,591, forward strand.
AACTGTATGCTAAAGGACAATAGACTTGTAGACACTTGACTGGACATGGAAATACTCCAATTTAAGTCCGGTACAAGCCTAATTTACACGAGGGGGACACCTCCACCCTCTTGCTAGTGTTCTTGGTCGGTGTCATCACCCTTCCAGGTTTCCCCTGCTTTTCAAAATTTCTCTCTATACAAAGATAAAATAGACCATAGTTTCCACAGTTTCACAGCCACCAATGAGTGCCTAAGAATCACTTGTAGCTAAGCAGAACTGAGTTGATCACATGCATAATCAAGCGTATACTGGTGCCATCTGATGGACTGGTGGTGGGGAGCGACCTTTGGTGCGCCAATTTGTTGTAGACTTGCTCGAAGATGGGCCTCACGTGCATGGCAATCACCGGGTCAGTCGGATTTATTGCCATAGCAACATCTGTCATCCATTGAACCTTCCGGGACGTCTCAGTGCCAATGTCAACTGCTAGCTGCTGAAGTAGAGCTAGAAGGACTCCCTGAGTTAGAGGGGTTGGGGCCATTGCAAGTAAAGCACGCAAATCAACCTGCACATGAGGGTACAGCTATCACAAATCCAACACAGGCTCATTCTAGGAATGAATAAATTAATGAACTAGGGTAATAGTTCAGCGTTAGATGACCAATTGAGGAGGAAGATACCTGAGAGCACAACCAGGACACGATGGACACATCACTTCTTTGAAGCGCCATTGTAAATGCGTCATCAAATTTGCGTTCAGATATCAGTCTGCTCAGCTCCTTCATCGGATCTAATGGAGCCTCAACCTGACAAAATGCAAGGCACATGAAAAATTATATATAGGCTCTTTATATCATTCACCATATTACACCTGAGACAGGAAAATAAGACTAGCGTTCTCATGCC